>CABHPP010138538.1:1471-25805 GCA_902168425.1 Peromyscus attwateri | reverse complement strand
TCTCTCTCTCTCTCTCTCTCTCTCTCTCTCTCTCTCTCTCTCTCTCTCCCTCCCTCCCTCCCTCCTTCCTTCCTTCCTTTTTTTGGTTTGTGTGTGTATGTGTGTTCATTGTGTGTGTGTGCATGTGTGTATGCATGTTTACTGTGTGTGTATAGGCATGTTCACTGTGTGTGTGTGCATGTGTGTGCAGAGGCCAGAGGTTAATGTCAAGTGTCCACTCTCCACTTTATTTTATCAAGGAAAAGGTCTGTTGTTGAACTCAGAACTCAATAATTCTACTAAGCTGGTGATGCCTGCTCCCCCAAGCGATAGATCCCGTCTCTGCCTCCCAAGTGCTATTCCAAGTGGGCCACCATGCCTGCCTGGCTTTTATATGGGTCAAAGGGAGCTGAACTCTGATCCTGATGCTTGTGTGGCAAGCAGTTTATCCACTGAGCATCTCTCCAGTCCTTGGCCCAGTCTTTTAGGAAGCCATACAGTGAAGCCCCAAGCAGTGGTACACATCTGGCTCAAAGTTTGGATGCAATGTCAAAACTACCACCTGACCCACTGTGGGTGTGCTGGCTGGTTTTGTGTGTCAACATGACACAAGCTAGGATCATCAGAGAAAGGAGCTCCAGTTGAGAAAATGCCTCTATGACATCCAGCTGTAAGGCCATTTCTCATGTAGTGATCATTGAGGGAGAGCCCAGCCTATGGTGGGTGGTGCCACCCCTGGGCAGATGGTCCTAGGTTCTATAAGAAGGTGAGCTGATCGGGCCAGGGGAAGCAAGCCAGTAAGCACACCCTCCATGGCCTCTGCATCAGCTCCTGCCTCTGGGCTCCTGCCCTGCTGAGTTCCTGTCCTGACTTCCTTCAGTGATGAACAGCAATGCTGAAGTGTAAGCCAAATAAACCCTTTCCTCCCCAACTTGCTTTTTGGTTATGGTGTTTCATCACAGCAATAGAAACCCTAACTAAGACAAATTTGTACCGGCATAGTGGGGTATTGCTTTGGCAGACCTGACCATGTTTTGTGGGGGGGGATTGTGGAAGGACTTTGGAACTTTGGGCTAGGAGAGCCATTGAGTGTTGAGAGATTTCGGTGGGATGTTCTGTGGGAACCTGGAAAGATAAGAATATTGAGAGCAGTGCAGAAGATGGAGGCCAGGCTTGCGAAGTTTCAGAGGGAAGTTTAAAGACTCTGTCAGGGCCATTTGTTATTTTGAATTAAGCTCCTGTGGTTCTGGTTAGCTGGGGCTGAAGAATGGGCTGTGATTAACAAGATACCAGAACTGCTAAAGTGAAACCTTAATGGTACTGGGACAATTGATGCTGGTCAGCTGGAGCCAAGAAAGTAGCGATGATTAAGAAGAGACCAGCATCCCTGGTGAAATCTTCTGGGAAGTGTTTCCTGAGAGTACAGAGTAGTTGTGTTCCACAGGTGGCCAAGAGTGTACCTCTTACTGGCAGCCAGACTTGGTAGTAAGAGTCACCCAGGCGGTACTGATTTTGAAGGCATGAAAGGGTCATGGAGAGCAGCTGAGGCTTGGCACTATGAGAGGCCAGGAGAGGTGCAGCCTCAGTGGCAGACCCCCAGGACTGCAGGGGTCATGCAAAGTTGAGGCTTGGCACCATGAGGAGAACCTATGAGAGGCTATTGGTGAGAGTGCAGCCCAGTTGCAGCAGAAGACCCCAGGGTTTTGGAGATGCCAGTACTGTGACATGACCACCAAGAACAGTGGTAGCAGTGGAGTGAAGCCTGCTGGAGCCCAGATGAGCTGTGTGCTGCAGAGGGCAGAGCTGGAGAAGTGACCCAAGCCCTTTGGAGGAGTCCAGAAGATTGTGAATGGATCCCAGACATTAGATAGTTGGAATTTTGTTTTGCTTTGTTTTGTGACTGTGCCCTGATTCTTCCCTCTTCAAGTAAGAACATATTTTACTGGATCCCATAGTTGAGACTTTGAATTTTGAAAGACTTTGTATTTTAAAAGATTGGTTACTAAAATGTTTTAATTTTATTTTTAAAAAAATTTTAAAATTTTAAAATAATATTTTTATAATTTAAAATTAAAATTTTAAAATTTATTTTAACTTTATTTTATATGCATTGGTGTGAAGGTGTCAGATCCTGGAGATCTGAACTTACAGACAGTTGTGAGCTGCCATGTGGGTTCTGGGAATTGAACCCGGGTCCTCTGGAAGAGCTGCCAGTGCTCTTAACCATTGAGCCATCTCTCCAGCCCTGGTTACTAAAATTTTAATGTGTTTGAATTGTAAAGACTGTGGGTCTTTTAAAGTTATTTATATTTTTAATTTGAGAACTTGGGGATGAATAAGAAAGGGAGGATTGTGGCTTAATAGTGATGTGTTTGTGTGTCAAGTTGACAAGGGATCCGTTATACTAGCTGGTGTTTGTGTGTCAACTTGACACAAGCTAGAGTCATCAGAGGAAGGAGCCTCAGTTGAAGAAATGCCTCTATGACATCTAGCTCTAAGGCATTTTCTCACTTAGTGATCACTGGGGGAGGACCGAGCTCATGGTGGGTGGTGCCATTCCTGGGCAGATGGTCCTGGGTTCTATAAGAAGGTGAGCTGATTGGGCCAGGGGAAGCAAACCAGTAAGCAGCACCCTCCATGGCCTCTGCATCAGCTCCTGCCTCCAGGATCCTGCCCTGTTTGAATCCCTGTTCTGATTTCCTTCAGTGATGAACAGCAATGCTGAAGCGTAAGCCTAATAAAGACTTTCCTCCCCAACTTGCCTATTGGTCATGGTGTTTCATCTCAGCCATAGAAACCCTAACTAAGACAGCAGGCATTTGGTAGATCCCATGGATAACTGTATGAAATGCTTAGACTGTGGCTATGCAACACGGTTAAGCCACACGGTTAAGCCTACAAAATTTGATAAGAAAGTGATGTGTGGCCATATTTAAATGTTGAGAGAACAGGCCCACACCAGCGAATATGCAGATCCGAAGTTGATCAGGAAACAGATGGCAGATGGAGTGGGATAGGCCTGAAAACAGAGACGGAGGAGTGGACTTTAACTCAGGCACCAAGGACAGCGGTGTTGACACAGGTGTCCCTTCTGAGAGCTAATGGGTGGACTTCAGGTAGGAACAGTTCAGCTCAATCAAGTGTCCTAAACCTGGGTCTTTCTGTTCTTTTCATTTTCCATTCTTTCCTAAGACTTCTTCTCTCCCTGGCCTCCTGACTGACGCCTTCAGTTCTATAAGTCTGGCATTTATACCCAGCAAGGTCTCCTCTCAAATGTCACTGCAGACCCAGGTTGTCCAAAATAGAAGTGGGTAGAGGTCTGAGTCAATCTGACCCTTCTTTGCTGTTTTTGATGCATCTGTGTGTGGGTACATGCATATTTTACATGTGTGTTCACATGTGTGTGCATGCATGTGGAGGCAGAATCATTCTCCATTGCTCTCCCACCTAATTCATTGAGGTAGGGTCTCTCAATCAAACCCAGAGCTCCCTGATTTGACTAGTCTTGCTAGCCAGCTTGCTCTTGGGAATCTCCTGTCTCCACTTTCTGAGTCTGGAATTGTAGGTGGCCCACCACACCCACCTGATATCCGTGCAGGTTCTGGAGATCTGAACTCCGGTCCTCATGCTTTCACGGCAAATGCTTTGACCGATGAGCCATCCCCCAGCCCCAACTCTCTCCTTTCTGTTCAGCTCATCTCTTACCGAGACACCCTCTTCCTTCCCCTTGTCACCATCGGAATGGACATTGTCTACACTAAAACTTCCTCAGGGGTCTGTCAAAGTCTGCCCTCTGCTCCTCATCATCTCTTCTCCTCACGGAAGCTGGATGAACCTTCCAAGAATGCACACGTGCTTTACAATCAAAAGCTCTCTTGGCTTTCTGTTTTCTTAAGAAAGGGGCTGACAAGATGGCTCAATGGTTAAGAGCATATGCTGCTATTGCAGAGAGCCAGAGTTCGGTTCCCAGCCCCTACATCACAACCACCTGTAACTTCAGCTCCAGGGGATCCAATGTCTCTGGCCTTTGGGGGCACTTGTACTCACATGCACATATTCCCCCCATAATTAAAAGTAATACAAATAAATACATTTAAAAAGAAAATAATAAAATCTTAGAGAGGGTCTAAACTATACAATATGGGCCAGTGAGATGGCTCAGTAAATAATGATGCTCACTGCCAAACCCAATGATCTGAGTTCAATTCTTGGGACCCACGTGATCAGAAGAGAGCACTGACTCCCACGGGTTGTCTTCTGGCCTCTAAGTGAACCCCCCCCAACAAATAACTACATATTAAACAGTTAAAAAATAAAATAGACCATGGGACTGGACACCTTCCTCAGTTTCCCCACCCTGGCTCTGCCTTCATGCCACCTGTCACATCTCCACGTGGCTTGCTCCCCAGCTCTGCCCTCTTCCTAAAAGGTCCTTCAGGTCCTGCCTTCTCCCTCCTAATCCTTCAAGGCTACTTTCTGCAGAATCCATCTCAGCTGTTCCAGTGAAACCCCCCCCCCCCACACACCCCTCTTCCCTTGGCCCCGATAACCCTCCACCCGTTTGGTAGTAGCCAGAACCTCTTTCATGTGTATCCCATGGGTATTGCATAATGAAGCTCTAGGCCGTCTGTCCTTCCCAACGGATCATGGGTAATGCAAGGGCAAATCGAAGCCTTGCTGTCTGTCTCCTGTGCTGTTTGCAGGGATAAGTGTGGTTCCCTAAGAACGTATGGTAAATGAACACCTCTCGCGAGAGTTACATTAGAACTGGATAGGTGATGTTGGCAGTGACCCCCCCTCCCCCCCCGTGGAGAGTCTGACCTCAGAGCCACCTTGTCAGAAAAAAAGACATTCCCTGACAGTACCGTTTTCTCCTTCCATAACCCGACCCACTGTAAACCAAGGGAGAACAAGGTACCTCCCCCAGTGGGCATGGTTTTGCAGCCAGGCGTTGGGACTGGCTTCCAGGCCGTGCATCACTGTGTCCCCATAGTCCATGAAGGGCTTGTTGAGTCTGCAGGACAAAGCACATACAGCACTGTAAGAGACCGATGAACCTAAGACTATGATTTTAGAGCGACGAGAGGCCAAGCTGGGCAGATGCTGTGTAAACATGAGGACCTGAGTTCAAATCCCAGGACTCACATAAAAGCCAGGCACAGTAGCCCAGGTCTGTAATTCCCGCAGAGTGAAAGGCAGAAACAGGAGAATTCTTGAACCCCTGGCACTGTGTTGGCTGTGTAGCCTTGCATGTGCAGCAGCAAACAAAAGACTTTTTTTTTTTTTCAAACAAGGTGGAAGGTCAGGACTGACAGCTGAGGCTGTCCTCTGACCTCCACAGCGTGCTGTGTGTCATGTGTACACATGCATGCACACATATATGCACACATGCATGCACTTCCGGCCATGCTCTGCACCACTCCAGGGATGGACCTAAGTGGGATGAGGAGGGAAGGAAGAAAGGAAAAGGACAAACACACGGACAGAAAAGCTGGGATCCAGTGTGCTCACTCTGATGCGGGGCGTCAGCCGCAGTAGCCCAGAACCCAGTGCATTTACTGTATACCTCTGACTTGAGGAGGCAGGCTTAGTGTGCGCAGCTGAACAAGGAGGCAGGTTTACCTAATCTGGGTAGCAGGTCTCTGTACAGGAGCAGCCTCAGGCTGCAGTCATCCCAGAAGCAGCAGCTGTGGTTGATAGTTGCTACATACACTGTCAACAGTCACACTAGGAGCAGAGGAAGGTTTTGCTATCTCTTTGAGCCTCACCTCGGGAAAGCTTTGGGGGCATTGGGGTCCTTGACATGCTGTGCTCATGTCAAAACTGCACATCCACTCAGGGCTCCCTTCACTCCTCACAACTCACAGGTTGAAAAAAGTCAAGAGATCCAGACCCAGACCGCACAGATACGGGGTGGAAAGAACACGGAGTCCACACAGCAGGTTCTGATGGAGATGGTTATAATTCCGCTGTGCTTTCTTCTAACCTGGAAATTGAGGCGTTCCCACACAGCATGAGTAACAGCACACGCCTGGCATAGGTGTAGTGGTGCCTAGACCCATGGCTCTCACTGAACTGGGTTCGACTCTCAGAGGCAGGGACAGGCAAGAGTTATTTACACCCCATATACAGGTGGGCCGACTGGGCAAGCTGAGAGGCCAGATTGAGGTCACCCAAGCAGCCATGGGTCTAGACCTCTCCTGTGGTCTCCCCATTCTTGAATAGGTGCCACAATCTGAGTAGGTGCCACAGTCTTGAGTGCCACCATGGGATCAGAGCCCACTCCCAAGCTCTGTCACCTCTGGTACCTGCTGGGCTCCCCAGTGTCACAACAACCCCATAGATTACACGGTGGCATCCGATCACCATGTGAAATCCGCCTGGCTCCTCCTCTCGGGATAGAGCTAAAAGGACCCAGTTACAGGAGCGGTTCAGAGGGGAACTAAAGTATTAGCATGCATCGATTTGGACCCATCATCACCAGCTATCTTGGTGAAGGCAGATTTCAGTACTCTCCTAATTCTAGTTTATCACCCTGGGGGAAGAAGTTGCACAGTTCAATCAGATGCCTCTGCTTTACTGGCTCCAAGGGTAGTTCTTCAAATGTGGACCCTGGGCCAGCAATCAGATTGTCCTGGATCATCTTAGGAATGTATGCATACTCTTGACTGTTGCCCAGATCCTGTGAATGAGACCCTCCAGAGTGGGGCACAGGACTCTGAATGGACAAGTCTATGAGATACTGGCGCAGCTCATGGAGATCATGGGGACCATGGAGAAGGAAGCTCTTCTAATGTAGGATGTTTTGGGGATGTCCCCGAGACCCACACATGGGACACTCCTCACCTGTGGCAGAAGTGCTGGGCACACTTGACCAGGATGTGCATGCAGTGGCAGGCAATGAGGCCCATCACCAGCAAACTGAGTGGGCCCATCTGCAGGCAGGGCGGGCATGAACAAGGTGGGAGAGAAGACAGCTTAGTAGTGCAAATGCTGCTGAGGACTCAAAGATCTCTCCCTCATTGTTTGGGGGTGGGGACTCCAGCACGCCACAGTAGTGTGTGGCAGTTAGAGGAGAGAGGTCAGAGGAGGTCCTTCCTCTCTCTTTCTACCATGGGTGTCCCAGAGATCAAACTCAGGTCATTGGACTTGTCAGCCAGTGCCTTTATCTACTGAGCCATTTGCTAGCTCTGAAAGGACTTTCTAGAAAACTGAGTTGAAAGCCATCTTGCTATTCTTTCCAAAAGCAATCTCAAGTAATGTCCAAAAAGTACACATAGCAATCACAATGAAGCTTGTGCTGGAAATAGGGGACCCAAAGTCTTGACCACGTGTCCCTTTGGTGGCCTCTGAGGTGTCCCCAAGGACACTTAGGCTCTGTAAAGCCAGATTGGATAACTAGTCCAACTCCAACCCTTACATTCTGCAGAAGAGGAAGCTGAGGCCTGAGAGTGACTGACTTGATTCCTAGTGCCTGTGGCCAAGGCAGAACTTAGACCCAGGCTTGTTGTTTAGATTCTAGGTCCATGTCAGTGACCCCCCCCCCCCAGAAACACTGTCTGCTACGGGGTATTTGAACCCATTATTGTCTCCTCCCCCATCCCACAGCTCTTCATAATGTCCCCCACCCCCCGCTACCGCCATTCCTCTTACCAAGATGCCTGCATTCTTCACAGCCAGGGGGAGCCCCAGGATCCCTGTGCCCATGTTGCCTTTGACCAGATGAACCAATGTCTGGAACCCTCTGCAGGAGAAGAAGGAGGTATGAGGATGTGGGAGGGGTGATGGGAGAGAATCTAGCACCCATTCCCTCATAGCATGTCAACACCTCAATTAAACTGGGCAGGTAAATTCACAGCCACCTTGACGCTCCTGTATCCTTGCTTGGTGCATGGTGGGTCTCCTGGAAGGTGACCACCCATCCCAAGTTGTCCAGGATTGTCCCAGCATTAGCAGCAACTCATGCTCAGTCTATGCCACGAAGCACTAACTGTATGAGACACTGTTCTAAATAGCTTATATAAAACATCTCCTTTAATCCTTTTGGCAAGACAGTGAAGTAGGCATTGATGTGGGTTTTAGTTTACAGATGGGAAATGGAAGCACAAAAGTACCTAAATGATTCATCCATGGATACACTGGGGAGCTGAGGCTGGAAGCCAAGCTGCTTCACAGCTCTGGTTTTCACTTCTGCTGAACTCCAGGAGGCAGACCCAGGACAAGGGCCGAAAGGGGCAGCCCCAAGTCATCACAGAGGAAACTGAGGCCCAGAGACCAACCTGACTTCCCAAGTTGTGGCAGAGACAGGACTGCACTCCAAAACTAGGGGGAAAGGCAGACAGGAAAATAGTCCCTGCGACTTCTCTGTAATAGGTCAGGTGACGTGGGTCATTTGGGGATTGGTCTCCAGAGAGGTTTTCTTTGCTTCCTAGCCCAGGACATTAAGTCTGGGGAATGGCATGACCCCTAACCCAATAAAACCCAAACTAAAGCAAAGGACTCCCACTCTTTCTGTTATTGTTTCCTTATGGTGTTCGGGATCACACAGGGCCTTGCAGATGCCAGGCAAGTGGTCTACTGCTGAGTGGTACCCTCAGCACTCACTCATGATTTCTTCTTTATTTTTCTTTCTTTCCTTCCCTCTCTTTCTCTCTCTCTCCTTCTCCATCTCTCTCCCTCCTCTCTTTCCTGAGACAGGGTCTCATGTAGCACAGGCTGGCCTCGAACTCACTACATAGCCAAGGATGACCTGTAACTTCTGATTGTCCCACCTCCACCTCTCCAGTGCTGGGACTACAGGTGTGTGCCACCATGCCCACTTCATGCAGTACTGGGGGTCACACCCAGGGCCTTGTGCCCTCTACACAGGAACTCTACCAACGGATCTGTGTCCACAGCCTCAATTTACTATTTCTTTAAGAGAGATGTGGGGTTGATCCAGAGGACAAGGTCATTTGGGGAGAAAAATTCCAAGTTGGGAACTTTCTCTCCCAGTGAATGTCAACCCCAGCTTTCTTCTGGATGTCTCTGTGTCCTGACCTTGTGAAACAGGGTCCTGGGCTTTTATCTAACCCTTTAGAAGCCTTAGAAATTCCCCCAAAAACCCTTGCAGCTAGCAGATCATCTTAAATCAGTGACAGGAGTCTGGAAGGAGCCTGGATTTTGGAACCAGACAAACCAGGATTCCAACCCAAGGCCGCTGCTTCCCCAGTTCTGTCATTTTGTGGGGGCACATGTTTGGCTCTGGAGGGCCTCTGTGAATGTTAAGAATAATGCTATTTTGAAAGAGTTCACCCAGCTCCCAGTCTCTGCATTAACCCCAAAGTCCTCTAGCATCAGAAGGACTACCCATGGACTGGTAGGAGTTAAAGAACAATTGGAGGAGAAAGGGGGTGGAGAGCCCTGCATGCCTTTCCCTTTCCCTGTGGGTGTCAACATTGCTGACAGAGAACTACATCCCCTGGCCCCCAGTGATGGGCTTGTTTTGCAACTGGGAAGGGGTCAACAGGTCACTTAGGAAATTTCTAACTAAAGGACTTAGGAAATCAGAATTTAGCTTGCAGCCATTCAGCCAGCTTGCAGTGTGTTAAGCCATGCAAAATTCTGGACCTGGAGCCAGGAGGCCTGGGTTCCGTCTTTGACTCCTTCGGTGACCTAGAGCCACCGTCACAGATATTTTTAAGCAGCTAAGAGTATACAGGTACTGTGCTTGGGGCTTCATGCTCACACAGAAGGGGCAGTCATCCTGGGAGGAGCAAGTCATCATTTCTAGACTCTGTCACTGTCTCCAGCTAGTAAGCGGGAACTGAACCCAGGAGGCCAGACTCCATCAGCTGCTTGCTTGCCCAGCCTGTATGGCTTGTCTCCAAGCCCCACAAGGTCCTCTCTAGCTCATGCTTGCATTATTCTTTTGATTTTTAAGTAGCTGAACTTGCCACCTCAGTCACCAGGGACACAGGACAAGAGTCAGCTGGTTCTCTCAAAGTTGAGAAAGGTCCCTGCTCTGCGGTGGGTGACCCAGGGGCCTCAACAGCTCACTCTGGTGATCTCTAGCACTTAGAAGGTCCAGGACCAGCTCCAGGGATGAAAGAGCCGTGTCACACTGCCAGCAGCTATGGAGTCCATTCCTGCAGTGTCTTGCAGGTGGTATGGAGAGAGACTGAGTCCATCCTTCAGCACCTTCTCTCTCTCTGCCACACATTCTCCTCCTCCACATTCAGTACACACACACACATACACATACACACACACACACACACACACACACACACACACACACACTCCTTTAATGTACCGGGTCATGCCTGATCCTCCCTGCTTTACATATGAGGGAAGTAGATTCCGAGGAGAGAAGGACAAGCTTCCACTTGAACCCAATTCTTCTGGTCCTCTGTTAAGTGCCATTCTACATTGAAGGTGCCAAGCTTGCTTCTTAAAGCGTGAGCCTGAGCTCGCTGGACTGCTGTATTGGTGAAGTAAAATGTGGGAGAACGTGCTGGAGCCCTGTAGCTTGTTATGGTCTCAAAACCTTTGTGCATGTCCCCTTCTCCAGAACCCATCTTCCAGGAAATGGAAGAAACTAGAATCTTCTACATGCTGTTCCTTGAGTAGCACCATTGCAACCTTAGTGGCAGCAGTGGCCAGGCTTGCTACAGTGAGAGGCTTGCTTGTTGGTTGGTGAGGCCACTGTGGTCTTATGCTCTGATCCCAATTTCCTTCCACGTTCTGCCTCCCTTCCTAGACATCGAGAGCCCCAAATTGACTTTAGCAACAGTACTACATTCTAGTCTCTTCTCTGCCCGTAAACTTTAGCATGTGGCTTAAAGCCATTGGGCCTCAGTTTCCCTCTCAGGACTTTTCAGGTTCTAAACCTGGCCTCAGCTAGAATTTCCTATTTGACACAGCCCATGGCTGCCACTTTTTCCTCTTTAGTGTTCCTGGCGGCACAGTGGGTTGAGGGTCAGACACACCCACCTCAAGGTCCAGGCTGGAAGCTGATGGAAGCAGACATGGGGTGGCAGGGAGCCGCACTCACGTTATGCCCTTGGTCTTCTTCGATGTCTCTGAAGAGCTCCCATTCATGAGACTAGGATCCTGGCTCTCCACCTTCTTGGTACTCTCAGGAGACGACACAAGGTCCAGCTTGACAGTGGTGGCTACCTGGGGACTCCCAGCACTCTTGGTCACGGACATGATGGCTTCAGAAAGGGCAAGCTCAGGGTAGGGAGGGGGCAATCGGGGAGGTGTGGGTGCAGGTGCAAGTTGGGCTCAGTGGATCTGGCCTCAGAGCTGGCTCTGGCCTCAGAGCTTGCTCTAGCCGGGCTGGAATGAGACCACGCCCACGTGCATGGGTGCCCCACCTCTTCTTGCCTGAAGAAACTCAGGGAGGAGGAGAGAAAGGAGGGACATGGGGAGGGAGTTGTGAGCTGTATTGGTATTTCCCAATCCCAGGAAAAGAGACAACAACTCCAATGCAGCTATTTTTTTTTTTCTTTGGAGACAGGGTCTCATGTAGCCCAGAGAGTGGCCTCCAACTCACTAGGTAGCCAAGGATCACCTTGAGCTTTTGATCCCATTGCCTCTACCTCTTGAGTGCTGGGATTGCAGACTTGTGCATCACCATACCCATCTTTATACAGTGCTGGGGACAGGATCTAGGGCTTCCTGCTTACTAGGCAAGCAGTCTACAGCTCGAACCCAGCCTGATGATTTTCATGACTAGAGCTGAACTATTTATTACACACTCTCCTGAGGGGAGTCTTCCCAGATGCTACTAGCCTGCTATCTGCACTAAGAAGATGGGAAAGACAGCCAGCACCTTACCTAGGGCAGTGGTTCTCAACCTTCCTAATGCTACAGCTCTTAATATAGTTCCTCACATTGTGATGATCTCCATAAAATAAACCATAAAATTATTTCGTTGTTACTTCATAACGGTAGTAATTTTACCACTGTCATGAATCGTAATGTAAATGTCTGATATGTGACCCCTGTGGGTTTGCGACCCACAGGTTGAGAATCACTGGAAGGAGAGAGCTTCCTTGGAGACAAGAAGAGGCAAATGCTACATGATTCCCAGAAGCATTTTCCTGGGCAGGGACGGGGTGTGATTTGCTTAAAGTTGCATGCGGCTTTCAGATTAGAGCTCTGGGGCTGAGGGTAGTCTCGGGAGCTTCTTGGGAGTCTATTCTCTGTCATTATCTCTGCTTGGTGCAGATGAACCAGCCAAATTTTCCTCCTTCTACAAATTATAGCATTTTTCTCAAGCCGTACCCATCTCTCCCTCCCCCACTTTGTCTCATCTTCAGAAAGCAGCACTGACTGAGGCCTATGTGCCAACAGTGTAACTTAAAACACCTCACTGGTAACAGGGACACCGGAGACAGATTCTGAAGGGCCGATCCCTTACCAGGGCTCTTTCTGAGATCCCATGCCGATTCTGAATTTGTGGTGTGTCTGTGTACCTATGGAAGTAAGAGGTGGATTTGAGGTGTTCTCCTTAATCATTTTCCACTTTTTTTTTTTTGAGACACTATGTAGATCTGTCTGTCCTGGAACTATGTAGACCAGGCTGGCCTTGAGCTCACAGATCTGCCTGCCTATGCCTCCTGAGTGCTGAGATTAAAGACACGCAGCATTACATCTGGTTCCAGAAACCTTGTGTTATTTTGAAACAGGGTCTCTCAGTGACCCTAGAGCTCAACAAATCTGGCTGGCCAGTGAGCTTCAGCATCCCGCATGTCTCTGCCCACCCCCACCCCCAGTAGCGGGATTATAGCCACATGCAGCCACGTGCAGCTGTGCCTGGCTCTTCTGTGGGTTCTGGGGAATCAAGCTCAAGACCTCGTTTGCACAGCAAACACTTTACTGACTGGGTCATCTTCCCAGCTCCTTCCTCCCTCCTTCCCCATTTCCTAAGGAGTCCCACCCCAGGCTGGGAAATGGCTCATCAGTAAAGGTGCTTGCTGTCAAGCCTGAGTTTGATCCCTGGGGGCTCACTTGGTGGAAGGAAGGAGAAAACTGACTCCTGTAAGCTCTCCTCCGACCTCCACGTGCCCCATCCCAGCCACAAATAGATAAACAGTGTGATTTTAAAAACTACAAAGAGGAGGCTCACCCACTCCTTCCTCCATCCCCAGTAGTATGTGCCAGTCTCCACAAAGCCTGGCCACTTCTCTGGGGAGTGTTGTTGCATTGTTTTTTGGAAACGGGGGTTCTAAAAGACAAAGGACAATTGGACGGAGGTCACATCCCTTGGCGGAGTCCCTGCTGCACCGCAGCCAGGTCCTTCATGACTGCTACCTGCAGCTCTGATCGCCACACAGACCTTTGGTTGAATGCTGAGCACCACCCTTCATGGTCTTGCCCTGAGTCAACTGTGGCCCTGGCTGTGGTTTGCGAAATGTCCTTTCTTCCCTTGTCTGGCACCCTCACGCCGTGCTATTCCTGGTCTGTGGAGCGGCAGGCTGCATTCTGGGGCCTGCAATTGAAATTCCATGGTTTGATTCTAATTTTAGATTTCATCTTGCCGATAGAGCTTGGCTCCCTCCAGGCAATGAGATCTGTAAATTCAGAGTGTCAGGGGCTTAGGGTCAAATTGGTTTTGTTTTCCTCTCCAGATTGATTAAGAATCTGGCGTTAATCTTCAGATCTTTTGGATAGGGGTGACCGGAATACTGGTGTCTGACTCAGGGCCTTTCACGGACATCAGCCCAAAGAAACCTTGTTGGGTGGGGTGAAGGTGTACACTCCTAACTTGCAACGCCACTGGTCAGACAAGAGGACGAGGACTCCAATATAAGCCAGTGGGAGTCAGGCATTTGGAGAACTGGATTCCAACATAGTGCCACCAAAAAGCCATTGGGACCCTGGGAAGGACACTGTCCCTCTCTGAGCCTCACCCCACACCATGAAGAAGATAACAGTGCACATGACTTCTAAAGGCTTGAGGGCCAGAGGGACATGGGTGGGGTTCTCGCTAAAGCTGACCAACAGGCCTGGCTCCTTATGGTGGGGCCCATGTACTCTGTGTGAGAACAGTGTGCCAACAGTGTGCCCAGCTGAGAGCAATGTAGAGGGTGGGAGAAGTGAACACAACTTAGTTACCCTTTAAAGAATTGTGTGTATGTGTATGTATGTGTGTGTGTGTGTGTGTGTGTGTGTATGTATGTGTGTGTATGTATGTGTGTGTGTATGTATGTGTATGTGTGTGTGTATGTATGTGTGTGTGTGTGTGTGTATGTATGTGTGTGTGTGAAGGAGTGTGTCATGGCTTAAGTGTGGAGGTCAGAGGGCTACTTGCAGGAATTGGTTTTCTTTCCGCATGTGGGTTCTGGGCTTCCATTCTTGCCTTTTGGCTTGGTGGCAGGTGCCTTTACCCTCTGAAGTATCTTGCTGACCCCAAGTGCAACTTAAATGATGATGATGATGATGATGATGATGTATATGTTTGGTTTTTCGAGACAGGGTTTCTCTGTGAAACAGTCCTAGCTGTCCTGGAATTCACTCTGTAGACCATACTGGCCTCGAACTCACAGAGATCCACCTGCCCCTGCCTCCCAAGTGCTGCAAGTGCTAGGATTAAAGGTGTGCATCACCGTTGCCTGGCTGATAATATATTTTTTGTGACAGTGTAGAGTTGAGGTGGTGTGGGGGGCTTCTTTCATTCTTGTATGGCAGTTGGAGGCATAGGGTCTTGGAGGTATACTGAATAGTCTAGGGAGATATTAAGGAATGTAGGCATGCAGGCTTGAAGGGGCCTCAAATATGGGCTGTGTGTGTGTCTTCTAAATTCATTGGACTATTTGGAACCTGGCCTTGGAGTTACACTGTTCATCTGGGCAAGAGTCATCTCTCTTCCTTTTAAACTAATATAACTATACATATTCATGGTCACTATGTGGTGTTCTGGATATGTATAGACTCCATATTGAGCAGATCAAGACACTTAGATTGTTCATCAATTCAAACATCTATCATTTCTTTGTGACAAGACATTAGAAGTATGCTCTGGCCTGGTACACCTTTAATCCCAGCACTTGGGGGGACAGAGGCAGGTGAATCCCTAAGATGGAGGCCAGCCTGTTCTATATAGGGAGTCCCAGGCCAGCTAGGGCTACCTATTGAGACCCTGTCAAATTTTTTTGAAGTATTTGTACTTATTTTACAAGATACAAGATGGCTGGCCATAAATAACCTTCTGTAATAGAGTCAGAAGTGTATTCCTCTGCTGTTACCTTGTTACCTGCTGTACTCCTCTGCAGTTATATTGTTACCTGCTGTATTCCTCTGAGGTTACCTTGTCACCTGCTGTACTCCTCTGCTGTTACATTGTTACCTGCTGTACTCCTCTCTGGTTACATTGTTACCTGCTGTACTCCTCTCTGGTTACATTGTTTCCTGCTGTACTCCTCTGCTGTTACATTGTTTCCTGCTGTACTCCTCTCTGGTTACATTGTTTCCTGCTGTATTCCTCTGCTGTTACATTGTTACCTGCTGTACTCCTCTGCTGTTACATTGTTACCTGCTGTACTCCTCTGCGGTTACATTGTTTCCTGCTGTACTCCTCTGTGGTTACATTGTTACCTGCTGTACTCCTCTGTGGTTACATTGTTACCTGCTGTACTCCTCTGTGGTTACATTGTTACCTGCTGTACTCCTCTGCTGTTACATTGTTACCTGCTGTACTCCTCTGCGGTTACATTGTTACCTGCTGTACTCCTCTGTGGTTACAGCATTACCTGCTGTACTCCTCTGCTGCTACATTGTTACCTGCTGTACTCCTCTGTGGTTACATTGTTTCCTGCTGTACTCCTCTGCAGTTACATTGTTACCTGCTGTACTCCTCTGTGGTTACATTGTTACCTGCTGTACTCCTCTCTGGTTACATTGTTACCTGCTGTACTCCTCTGCTGCTACATTGTTACCTGCTGTATTCCTCTGTGGTTATATTGTTACCTGCTGTACTCCTCTGCTGCTACATTGTTACCTGCTGTACTCCTCTGTGGTTATATTGTTACCTGCTGTACTCCTCTGCTATTACATTGTTACCTGCTGTATTCCTCTCTGGTTACATTGTTACCTGCTGCATTCCTCTGTGATTACATTGTTACCTGTTAACCAATGTCTCTCCCTTGCAAGCCCCCTACCCTTCCTGACCTCCCCTGACCTCTCCTCTGTCTCTAGTTTAGGGTTCTGGGGTTATTTATCTTTCTGTGATTTGTTTTACTTAAAATTAAGATCCTTGTGTTGCCACAAATGACAATCTCAATCCTTCTAATGGCTGAATGGAATTCCACTATGTCTATGACCATATGTAGATTTGTCCATCCATTCTTTGATAGACACCTTCCTTGACTCCATACCTTGCCTCTTGTGAACAATGCTGCAGTAAGTAGCTTCTTAGTGGATTAGAAAACAGATGAGGAACTGGGAGTGGCTCACCTGAGATCATATAATCTGGTCCAAACGTTAGTACCTAAAAGTGAATTCATCATCCCATCCATATTCCACCAAGAACTTCCTCCGGCCTGTGGCTGAGTGTAGCTGCCCCTCCCTCTTGGCACCAGAATGACAATAGCAATCTTGTGTATGACTTTGTCCTATACCCCAAGCTCCAGACCAAGGGTGTCACTTGAGGTCAGTGGTTCCATCTCCCATTTGACAGATGAGAAAAATGAGTCTCGGAGGAGTTATTTTATGGTTAAAGAGACCAAGTTGGGACTTCAGGTAGAGCTTTGGTGTGAGTGTAGAACTCTTCAGATATGTCTCTGAAGAAGCTGTTTTATTACTTCTGTGTCTACCTGGCACCCAGCAATTTCTAAAACCCCTCCTGCAAGCTTGGCCTGTGTGGTCCAAAGTTTAGGGGTTTCGGGTATCACTCAATTCTCCAAATAAAATTTAAGGGCAGCATAGATGGCCACATTTGCATTTCTTTCTCTAAGGGCCTTTGCATTATTTCTTTTGCTGTTCCTCCTCCTCCTCTTCCTCCTCCTCCTCCTCCTCCTCCTCCTCCTTCTCCTCCTTGTCTTCCTCCTCCTCTTCCTCTTCCTCCTCCTTCTTCTCTTCTCTTCACAGGGTTTTGTGTAGCCCAGGCTGGCCTCCACCTTGCTATGTAGCCAGTCCTGGCATTTGAACTCTTGGTCTTATCATCCCCAACCCCCAAGAGATTCTAGGCTTGTACCACCATGCTGGGCTTATTTTTTATTTATATGTCTGTGTATGTATCTGTGTGCCTGCCATGTGCATACAGGTACCCATGAAGGCCAGAGGAGTGTGTGGGGTTCCTTGGGACTGGAGTTATGGGGTCATTGTGAGCTGCCTTTGGTGTCGGGAACTGAACCCTGGAAGAACAGCCATAGTTTCCAACTGCTGAGTCATCTCTCTAGTCTCACTTTTATTATTTCTTTAAAGGAAGGCTATTTGGGGGCGGACGAGGTGGCTCAGAGGTTAAGAGCACTGGCTGCTCTTCCAGAGGTCCTGAGTTCAATACCCAGCAATGACTGGTGGCTCACAACCAACTACAATGACATCTGGTGCCCTCTTCTGGCCTGCAGGTATACATGCAGGCAGAATACTGTATACTAAATAAATAAAATCTTAAAAAAAAAATTGAAGGCTATTTCAATCTTCCAGAGCTGGGCGGGCAGGGTAGAGGAGGGGCGTAGGGAAGGAGAGCTGACACTGAAGATTGATGCTCTTAGCCACTGGTGTTCCTCCCTTTGGGGGTCACCACTGTGCCATGTGTCTGCCAGTTATAAAGTACCAATGGTTGAGATTGGTTGAGAAATGGAGCAGGTACTGTTCCTGGGTCACAGTCCTGCCCACAGAGGTCATTGAGGTTTGCTTGTTTGTTTATTGATTTGTTTTTCCACTTTTGTGTGTGTGTGTGTGTGTGTGTGTGTGTGTGTGTGTGTGTAATGTGAACATGTATATACATGTTTGCCTGTGTGCATGCACGCAGAGGCCTAACATTGATGTTGGGAATCAGCCTTGATCACTCCTCTACCTTATTCACCTTTTTGAGGCATTGTTTCTCAATCTAACCCAGAGCTGGTCAGTATGGCTAGTCTCCACAGCCAGCTTGCTCTGGTGACACCCCCATCTCTGCCTTTTTTTTTGCTGGAATCACAGGAGGGCCTCCATGTCCACCCTGCATTTATGTGATTTCTACAGATCCCATCTCCAGTCTTCATGCTTACACAGTCAGGGTCTAACCACTGAGCTACATCCTCACCCAGCAATAAGAGGTATGAGGTCACTTGCAACTGGAGAGAACTTGGGGTCATTTTGTTGAGTTGTCCTGTGTTGGGGAAACTGAGGTCCAGAGACAGGAAGGGACACAGTGACTGAAGAGTGATTCCATGGCGTATCAGTGGTGACTGGGATGGAGACAGCTCACAGCAGCAATAGTCCGCTGTGTTCTCCTCAGAGACCTCCACACAGTTGAGACAGGGCTCTGTGCCTTCAATGAGAAGAACTCCAAGGCTAGCCAAACAAAGCAGAGGTTGGTTTTGTTAAGAGTAGAGAGAAAGGGCCTCAGAAAAGAAGGGAGTCCCAAAGAACACAGGTGTCAGGGTTGTGCTCTCAAGGGAGAGTTACAATGAGGTCTCTCTTTTAAAAAATAATGTACTTTTATTGTATGCACACTGGTGTTTTGCCTGCATGGATGTCTGTGTGAAGGTGCCGCATCCCCTAGAACTGGAGTAACAGTTGTGAGCCCCCGTGTGGGTTCTAGGAATTGAACCCAGGTCCTCTGGAAGAGCAGCCAGTGCTCTCAACTGCTGATCCACCTCTCCAGCCCATGAAGTCACTTTATAATGGGTCTTTGGTAGCTCTTAAGTCGTATCTCCAGAGGTGGTTCTGGACCCCCCTCTTCTCTCCTCCTCCTTCTTCCTCTCTCTCTCTCAGTTGAAAATAGATCCTCTCATACAATACATCCCAACCACAGTTTCCCCCCCATCTACTCCGCCCAGCTGTCCCCACCTCCCCTCTCCCCCAGATCCACTCCCCTTCCGTTTCCCTTCAGAAAAGAGCAGGCCTCCAGGAGACAACAACCAAACATGGAAAACAAGATGCAAGGAAACAGGGCAAAAGCCCTCGTACTGAGGCTGGGCAGGCAACCCAACAGGAGGAAAAGTGCCCCCAAAGCAGGCAAGAGTCAGAGACCCATCTGCTCCCATGAAAGGAGTTAGGAGTCCCACAAAAACACCAAGCTCACAGCCAGAACATATGCGCAGAGGACCTGGTGCAGACCTGTGCAGGCCCTGAGCTTGCTGCTTCAGTCTCTGGGAGCCCATGTGAGCCCTGCAGAGCTGATTCAGTGGGCCGTGTTCTCCTGGGGTCCTCCACCCCCTCTGACTCCTACAATCTTCTATCCCTCTCTTCTATGGGCTTCCCTGAGGGGAAGGGACCTGATGGAGACCTCCAGTTTAGACTCTCTCTCTCTCTCTGCATAATGTCTAGCTGTGGGTCTCTGCTTCCGCTCCCATCTGAAAGTATTTTTTTTTTTTTTTTGTAGACAATATCTTAAGATGAGTTTATCAGGGGGGTATTGTTTAGGTTTAGGGACGGGCTAGAAACTCAGGGTTCTGCATCATTTGGGCTCCATGTGAGCTCAGTTTATTTATTGCCTTAGACAAGATGTCTTCTGGGAAACATACCCTATCTCCTTGGGTAGTTAGGGCGTTATCAGCAGCATCCAAAGCCTCCTGTCTTTCTCGGCCGAAAAGCCCCACAGGGATGACGGGCTCTTCTCTTTCCCATGCTTTCCTTCCCGTGTCCATAGGGTTTTCCTGTCTTTCCACCATGGACATTGTGACCCAGCCCTGGGCCCATTCCTACTACCCAAGCGATGAGGATGCCTGGCTGCCTTGTTACTAGCTGCAGGATGAGAGGATGTGCTCATCCATTCAGCTAGTACTGACCGAGTCTCCCCAGCTTGGAGTGGGGGAAGGAGTCGTGTGGATGTCTCTTCTTGCTTTCTTCAATTTAGCTTTTCATATTTCTTACGTTGGAAACCAGGTGCCTGATATCCCTCAGGTAGGTCTGGTGGGGGTAGTCTGGGAGCAGGGCTAGGGTTCTGTGGGGAAAGATGGAGGAGGGGCTTGCGCAGTGCTCATCTTGTTCTGCTTCTCCTCCATGGATGCTTTTGCATTGATGTATGTTGTCTACTTTCATGGATAGATGCCGATGGTACTGTGCTGTTAGGTCAGGGTTCCGGTGTGCTCAAACCCAGGTCCAACAGTTCATCCCAAAGGAAAGCCAGTGCCCCAGTGTCCAAGGGACAAGCACCGGGGTCCAAAAGGACTTTATTCAATAGCCAAAGAAAGGAGAAGCAGGGCCTGGCTCGTGACTTAACTTCTAAGCCAGCAGACTGGGGAGAAGAGGGCCAGGCCAGGCTAATAAAGGGGAGGGACATGTGTGTTCCTTCTGGGAAGAGGTGGGGACCTTCTAGGAGGTGGACGCTACCTCTCCTTGCTTCTCTCCTGATGTTTACAGTCACGGTGGCCCATAAGTGAGGTAAGACGTTAGACAAGTCTAGGTGCAGTTAATCCTGCCTTGTACTTCGGGACAAAGTATTTCTCAAATGGCCATCGTGTCTCCAGACAGGGCTGAGAAGGCTCTGATGTGAAGTTTAAGACTGATGAGACAGACACAATATGATATATGATACAATATATATGTATCATGTATTGTATATATGAGCCCATCAGATAAATGGGCTCGCTATGCCAGCCCGACAACCTGAGTTTGCTCTCTAGAGCCCACAGGAAGGTGGTAAGGAAGAGAATCAATTCTGTAAAGTGGTCCTCTGACCTGCACGTGTGCTCTGCAGCACACACACACACACACACACACAAATAAAAACTAAAAAAAAGAAAAAACCATATACATGAACAATCACCAGCTCAATACAAATGCACACCAGGGTATCAGTTGTGCATATACATATGTGTGCTGGAGAAGCAGGGGACTTAGTGGAGAGCTAGGCTGAAATTTCACATTGACTTTGACACTTTTGACTTTTGAAGCCATGTATAGTTTTTTTGTTACACAACCAAAAACTTTAAAGGGTGGATTAAGACTACAGGAAGGCCCAACAAATACTTTAAGAAAAGGAGGGGGTCTAGAGGAAGTTCTGTCATCAGGCCTCCCCGGGGAGCCGCTGATGTTTGCAGGAGATGAGATATGTTTTGATCACCCCTGCTTGCCTCCTCTGCCACACCCTCCTCCTCTCTGGGTCCCCTCTTCTTTCCCATCCTTTCCTTTTTGAGACTGGGTCTCACATAGCCCAGGCTACCTTGAACTCCCCTGCAGTGGAGGACGACTTAAGTTTCTGGTCCTCCTGCCTCTGCCTCCCTGGTGGAAGATTTTTCAGGAGCTGGGACGTAACCCAGGGCTTGGTGTGTGCTAGGGGAACACTACCCACTGAGCTCCACCCCCAGCCTTTTTCCTTCTCAGTGCTGTGTCTGGCACACACACTGGGTGCCTTTAATGCGCTCTATTATTCTTCTGAATTGACTCTTTCAAGAACTGGTTGTCGTTCTGAAATTTGCAAAGCGAATGTCAAACACTGAAGCCCAGATTTGAGCCCCACCCTCCCACCCACTCACAGAGACAATGATGGAAACAGTTCAGAAAATCCTCCCACGTCTAAGTTCGAGGCTGAGAAGCATGTTCTTGGCCACAGAGCTCCATGAAGTTAAGTAAGGGATAGGCAGCTGGAGGCATTTCCTCCTCAGCTTTAAGCATAGACTGAATGTTCCCTTCGTCCTTTTTTTTTTTTTTTTTTTGGTTTTTCGAGACAGGGTTTCTCTGTGTAGCTTTGCGCCTTTCCTGGAGCTCACTTGGTAGCCCAGGCTGGCCTCAAACTCACAGATATCTGCCTGCCTCTGCCTCCTGAGTGCTGGGATTAAAGGTGTGCGCCACCAACGCCCGGCTTCCCTTTTACTTTTGAGTGTCCTTGTTCAAAGGTGCGGACCGATAAGGGGGTGGGGAGAGGTGCTGTTTGGGATCTAAGGAAAACAGCAGACAGAGTGTGCTTATGGATGCAGGGTTACTTTGGTCTCCAGTGTCTCCAGGTGTGCAGCTCACCCAGAATCCCATGCACATCCAACCTAAGAGGAAGACAGGTAGGGAGTACAGTGTTCCCGATACAGATGAGGACCTTGAAGCCAGAGAGAGGTGTGCCCAAGAGAGGTGGGAACATCTGGGAAACAGGTGTGCTCAGTGCTGGTCCCTCTGACTCAGGGTGCTACCCAGGTGACAGATACTATGGCACTGCACTTATGACATCTTCAGCCAGGGTGCCAACATTCCCCTCAAGAAGCTAGCTCAATGGGCTGAAGGCCCAACAAGCCAGGGCCAGGCCAGCCTCCTGCTAAGAAGTCTTTGAGACTAGAAGAGCAGAGGTAGTGGGACACACACACACACACACACACACACACACACACAGTCACGCACACATGTGCATATATATGTACACACGAACAAATAAATGTAAAAAAGAAAAGAAAAGACAACTCCAATTGTGCAAGCCTCCTTGCAGGGTTGCACTTTGTGTTCAGCCCAGCAGGGGGAGCACCATGATGGTTAAGGTTGAAGGTGACTCACGTGCCTTGGGTGCAGAGACTATCTTAGCCACCAGAATATATAGCATCTCCCGTATCAACGCATGGAAAAGCAGCAGAGGCTGCCCTGGCCCCAAGACTGAAGAAAACCCTACAGTCCTCACTCGTGCTGCTGGTTGTTTAGAAAACTCACCATGCTCATCTTTCTTCCTGGATGCCTGCACAATTTCCTGAGAGGAGACATGGAGCACGACTCTGGCTCACGCTCTGGGGCCGATGGAGGACCCAAATGAAGCTGTTGAAAAGGAACACGAGGGGCTGACACAGCAGAGCACTTGCCACACACGCATGAGGCCCTGGGTTCAGTCCCCAGCCCGGCCTTAGAAGGAGAGAGAGGAGGCTGTGTGAGGACCCACTGGGGCAAGCATGTGGCCCGGGGGCCAGACAGTGGGACTGTAAGCCCTGGTTTTGGAACTGAACAGCTTTGTTGTCGTAGACAGTGCACTGCTTGGAGTTATTTATGCATGGACAGGGTGGCCTCCTGGGGTCACAGTTCTGACCATGTGTGTTGGATCCCACATTCCCTCTATCAGTACTCAATAGTTTCTGTGTGTATGCATTTTAATATTCATAGATATTACATATGTTCATATAAATATATATTCTCACATGTATTGGCTGTGTCTAGTATTTTTTGAGTCATGCAAGAATACCTCTGACTTACTTATTCATTTACTATCTGTAGGGAAAAGGGGCTGGCTAAAGAAATCCACCCTGACCCTGGAGCCCAGAACTAGGGAAAGATGGCTCAGATCAGGGCAGAAAGAAACACAGTTTGGCTCAGTCAGATCAGAGCCATCTCTGCCCCTGGCCAACTGACTTGTGAAACCAACCAATCACAGAGCAGGACAGTAGAACCCTGAGCCCAAAGTCAACCCCGGTTGACTCCACCCCCAAGACTTCCTGTGTAAACGGCCCTGCCTAGTCAGTTAGAAAAAAAGGCTGTTTTCCCCACCCTGGTAGAGGCAGCTACTCTCCTGGACTCCTCTTTCCCAAATAAATCTCTTTCTCAAAAGAGTTTTGGGTGTGAAGATCTTCATTCACTGGTGTAGAGAAGATTCTTGCTGAGACGTCCCCCAGTGGACAAAACAAGGGAGAGCTGAAAGAGCAGAGCAAGGAGGAGCTGAACAGAAGATCTTTGCATAGAAGTCCCTCAGTGGACAAAGCGAGAGAGAGCTAAAAAGTAACACTTTTCTCCTGAGCCGAGGAGATTGCTACAATTGCTACATTTCTCCAGGGGTTTCCCCTTTCCCAGAGTCAAGCAAAGGAAGCAACATCTTGGGCCGGAGAAGCAGAGCTCTGCTAGGGAGCCCCCTTAAGTGGGGACTGAGCAAAGCTCAGCTGTAGCAGCTCTCCAGGAGAGGAGCAGGATTGCTATATCCTGCGGGGAGACCATCCCCCATCACACCAGGTATACCCTGACTTTCCTGAAGAGTCAGGATACACACCAGGTATACCCTGACTTTCCTGAAGAGTCAGGATACCCTTCCCTGCTGAAGCAGTTCCAGGCCTAACTCTCCCGAGAAGTCAGCAAAATTTCCCTTCCAGGGTTGGGCTGCTTCTTTGCAGTTCCAGACATCAGAGCTGTGCTAAACAGTTCTAGGTGTCCAGGACATCTTCAGGGCAGAGCTGTTGTTCTGAGCAGCTCGAGGTGTCCGGGATACCTCGCTCTCCAGGGCTGAACTGTCTCCTTGCAGTTCAGCCATCAGAGCTGTCCTAAGCAG
>CABHPP010138537.1:1474-50902 GCA_902168425.1 Peromyscus attwateri | reverse complement strand
CAGTATAGGCAAAGGAGAATTCCCATAGCCATCAGGTCTGAGGAGATATGAAGAAAAATGTTATGCTTTTTATGCTAGCCATGGAAGTCAGAGATAAATAAAAGGAAACCCAATATATCACGGGGAAATTAATCAGTGCAAAGTTGGGCCTCTAGGTTAAGAGGTTATTCAGTCCCAGAATTTTGTGCCTCAGAAGGAAAGATTGCATTAGGGACTCAGTGGACATTTAAGTGCTCCATGAATGGAGGCTTCTTGGACAAAAAGCCCACAACTTACCAGGTGACTGGATATGTAGCCTTTTGCATGAAGACCTGATACAGGTTTGTTTCCAGTCTTCCTCTCAAACTGTGTTCTTATGCTTGTTAATCTTGTAACTTTCTCTAGTCTGAACTACTATCCAAGGAAAGCTATTCAGGATAATTGTGGAACCTTTAGGATGTGGAGTCTTACTGGAGAATGTTTTATCATTTTGAGTGGAATTCAAGTTTATTAACCAACTCCCATCTAGTCCTGCACAGCTTGTTCCTTTTGAAAATCTGGCTGTGCTGATGAGAATTGGAGAAAGTACAGACACATAGAAACAACTACCAAAAGGTGGGATCAAATGGGACATGCTCAGTCTGGTAGAGCAGAAACATGTACTCAACAACCCTAAATCTCCTTGGGCTCATTTATAGCACAAGAAGGAGGAAGTAAATAGTTTTTGAAGGAGGTATCTACAGAAGCAAGCTCATGTTTTACTTATATGGGAACTAAATACTGAGGTTACTAATTTTTGTATACTCTAATCAATCAAATTCAAAAGCTCACACTTGGATCATACTTGAGCCTCCCCAGGAAAAGGATTTGCCAGTTCATCTGAGTCTGAGAAACTAGAGTCCTGAAAAGCCTGTGTCCAAGTTAACAATAAACATTCACCCAGCACTTCACCAATTCTTTACATATTCCCTCAAGACTTTCTCCATTTTCCACACACTCCCCGCCTAACCTACTTTACTGCAGATGCAGTGTGGCCATCCAGACTCACCTTCGTGCATCATGCCTAATCTGGCGTAGTGGAATATAATTGCTGAAACCTAAGTCATAAAAAGCCATTACTTAGGTGCATTCATTTTTCTTGATATTTTTATCATTGAAATTGGGAAAGAAACTAAGGTAGTAAATGGAAAATTAGAAGTAGAGCCATGACTATGATACACATGACCATCTGATTCTTAGTCCCTTAAAAGTTGTCTGTGGAGGAAAGGGAAAAAATGTCCAGCTATGAGATAGAAAAGGCTTCAGATGCTCTAAGGAGTACATAATAGTCAATGCTGGAAGGAGTTTGGGAAAACAGAATGTTTAAGGAATTATGAATAGTAGAAGCCTGGCTAGAGGATGTCAGAGAATGACAATGCCAACATTGGGTAATAGGCTAGAGACCATTGCAGTTATATTCTGGCAAAGAATCTGGAATTTTTAGCCTTTGTCCTGAGAACTTGAATGAGTCTGGATTTGATGGAATGAAGGAATGTGTTTGGAAAACAAAATTTCAACATGGGCTAGCATGTTGAACAAATGGGTAGAATGGTACTTGTGAGTGCTAGAAAGAGAATACTTTGTCTTTTTTAGAGTAGAGCATCACATAGTAGATTTGACAAAGATGCTCCTCAGGAAGGGGCATCAGAACAGGACACACAGCCAGTATCTTCTATATTAGCCTCTGATTTGCAGTTAAATTAAATGAAAACAAAGATGAGATGGCAGCACTGGCTGGCCATCTGCTATCAACTATAGGCTAACACTCAGAGAGCCCCCATTAGATCTGTAGTAAAGAGCACTGCTGCAATCCAAAAAAAAGCTTGGAACCCATGAGAAAAGTAAAGTGGAGAAGATAGAGAAATTCAGATGTGAGAGAGGATATCCATCAGTCTAACCTTTAATACAGAGGAATGGAAAGTTTATGATTCAGCCTGAAGAAGGTAACCTGCAACATGAACTAGTGTGGAGAACAATGGCAGGGAGAGTTCTGTCTATTATTTGCTTAAATATGAAAAATCTTGAAATTGAAAGAACTGGTGTAATGAAAAGACAAGAATGTTCTTGACCCAGCTGGGATCTCCCGCTCCCCTAAGCTCTCTTTCCCTCGACCCTTGACCTTCATTCCCCCCCCTTCACGTCCAGTTTGCTCATGTAGATCTCATCAATTTCTCTGTCATTTGACGATCCCTGTGTCTTTCTTAGGGTCCTGTTTTCTAGGTAGCCTCCCTGGAGTTGTGAGTAGCAAATCTCAGCTGGATCAAGAACAGAGAGGGAGAACAAGGAAAAAGAGGCCATGATAAAAGAAGACCCCATGGGAAATGGAAGAATCATGGAACAGCAACAGGCTTGAGGGCCATTATACCTCCCCACTGAACAAAGGGTTTCTGGTGGATTCTGAGAAAGTGATATGCATTGTTTTACATTGTATACACAACAGTAATTCCCACTAGGATCCAGTGGGTAATTTTAAAATGTGGTTAAAAAGAAAAACCCGGTCCAGTAAAAATGAGTGGCCACAAAATAAAACAAAACACGTAGTTAGGACAGGAAGGTGACAGGAATGGGAAATTGAAGAGATGAATGAGAATACACCGTATATGGTAAGTAGGGAACACACCCTGACCATTTACCCTGTATATGTGTTTCAAAAAATAGTAGTAGAAGGAAATTATTTGTCTTGGTTTGCTGATGCCATCAGAGTTGCTACTTTGACTCTACAAGTCACATGACACATGGACAATACCTGTTGTAACAACTCTCACTCACTCCTTGGATGGAGGTATGTTTCTGGTTGTTGGTGGATAGGGCAGACACTTCAGTCTTCTGACTTCTGACTCCTTTCCATTTTAATTTCCTTCTCTCTCTTGGGTTGTCTCACAGTCTAGAAGGTTGGTTCTACAGTAACACTTTGAGACTCCACAGGAAATTGATACGACTTCAATACCTTCTGTGTCACAGGGATTTCCCTTGCTGTGCTTCACCAATCAAGGCACTAACTGCAAATCCCTGGGTTTGTGGAGAGAACATAGTCCCAATGTTATAAGGTGATGGATTGCAATTATTGTTGAACTCCTTCTCATAATCATGGCAGACACATTGCTATCTTGAAATCAGAACCATTGGTATCCACAGAGGCCTTCTCGAGATTATTCCCAGAAACATTCCTTCATGGACAGGAAAGAGGGTCACTAGAAAATCAAGGGTAAGAAACAAAACATATCTGTTTAGAACAGTGTTTAACATCTTAAAGAATGTACATTAGGTACTTCCTAACAATTTTTATGGACACAAAACCCAGAAACAACAAAATAAAATTTTCCAGTGTGTCATCATCATGTCAATATGTGAGCTGGTCTTCTTCTGTTAGATGAGTATCATAACTTCACCAGCCAGAAGGAAAATAGTCAAATTCTCATGAAGAAAGCATGAGTTAAAGATAACACCAGACTTCGAATGCAGGAGAGCAGTACTGCAAAACCAAGATGCAGAGAGCTGGTGAAATGTGTGATCCTTCACTAACTTAAACCACCAAATTTGAAATTGTGGAAAGGAATATTTGCAAAAGGATTTGGTACTTTGTTTTTGTGATATATGAAGATTAAGGTGTTGGCTGACTGCAGCTTAAGAAGTAATCATAGCTAGCAATGCTTTGTACGTTGATTGTTTTTACATAATTCCTTTTATAATTTATACTTCTGTTTGTGTAATTCACATAAAATTAGTTCATGCTTTGGTCAGCATTGTTACTTTCACAAAAAAAAAATCTAAGAAAAAGTTAAGAGAGGTAACTTTTCAGTTTTTCTCATGGTTTCAGGGCACTCATTCCAGGACTTCTTGACCCAGGGATTTATGTATGAGACAGGTCTGAAGATCATGGGCTAATCACATTTTGGAGTATTATGGATATAATAAATTAAAATTTTCATTTTAAATAAATTATTAATTAAAGGGAAATTACTTGGCATACCTGGATCTCAATCTTAAAGACAAGCATTAGAACTGTATCTAACACTAATTATAATGTATTGGTATTGTTGATATTAAATATTAATATTATATTATTATTAGCATTAATACAAAAAGGGCAGTATAAAAATGTTCAGTGTTTTGGAATTCTCAGTGTATACTGTTAAGCATTAATTATATAATGTCTCAGGTAATATTTCTGCAGGCCTTCCCAAGGTAGTTTAACTCCCAGGTTCAGTCACATGAGATCTATCTGTAGGCTGCTATGGGATTTGGCTCAGGAATAACTACTGGGATTATGTTGACTGAATGGGGCTCATGTCCCGTGAACAAACAAACAGTATATCATTTTCCAAAGTAGAGGTTAACTCTGTAGGTTTGGCAAAGAAGTGTCTCAGGAAGGAGAAGGATGAGATTTACTCCAAACATTGATGTAAGAGAATGGGAGGGATTCCAGATCTTGAATTAGGGGCTCAAGGACATCACTGAATTCTGAAGACACAGGTAATCCAAGAGTTATTATAGAAATTTCCAGAGAAATAAGGAATGAAGATTCAAGTTTCTGATGGCCAGACAAATATGTTACCATTACAGAAACCAGGGTAAACCTAAACTGGAAAGGTGAGAAAGAAGGACTGGTTTGTTGGGATGGCCTGAGTTGAGAGCTAGGAGAAATGGTAGGAAACCCAAAGGGGAGGGTGTGAGAGGAGGAGTGTATAGAGGGGGAGGATCTGGCAAAGACAGAGATAAGGAGGTAGGAAAAGAGGGGTGTATTTGAAGGGTGTGGCTAACCATGACAGTCAAGATATAATACAGTGTGGCTCTACTTACATCCAATAAACCTTGAGTTCTCTGCTTTGCTGAAGCTCCAGCTACATAATTGAGTAGACCATGGGCAAAACCATATGGAGCTCACTGATTCTACAGGCCACCTTGATCCTGCTTCTGAACTCCAGTCATGTAAGGACAACTGACATTGATGAAATAACTGTAAATTATTTGTTAGGTAACTCGATAAAAATTAGTAAGAGGGATGCACTGGATATCGCCAACATTGTTTACAACCTACATAGCAAGGAAGCAAACATCAGCAACATAATGAGCAACAAAGTTAAGGTGAGTACTTGTCCTAACATGAGAGAAAGTATGGACTTGTCCATATGAAATATTGCCCTTCTTCCTACCCTCAGCAGCCTGTTCAGTCTTGCTGCAACCACACCGAGTGTACATTGCACAATGTTCTCTCATTAACACCCATAGACAAAGATAGGGCTGATCAGATTATATCTTGAAGAAAGCATACTTCTAAGTCAAACTGTGTCCATGAGATTTTAGTATTTATACCTAAGTCTTCCTAAGTTTTCAAGGATCTCCTGAAGGATGGCCCCCTTTGGTACAGCTACTCTCCCTGTAATTCTATTTCAAGGTGCCCACTGTCAGATAGAAACAATGATATATTTCACGGTAACAGTTAGGTGTCTCTTGGTTTATCTCCCTGGCATTAACACCCAGTGATTATCAATGAATTAATGATGATACAGAAAGACAAACAATGACAGTGGTTACTGTGGAAGGATCTTTTTGGTACTCTTTAACATCTTTTAAACATTTTTTACATTTATGGGTATTTCTCCTCCCCAAGGGTCCTCTCTCTCTCTCTCTCTCTCTCTCTCTCTCTCTCTCTCTCTCTCTCTCTGTGTGTGTGTGTGTGTGTGTGTGTATGTGTGTGTGTGTGTGTGCCTGGGTACCAGTTAGTCAGGTGACTATGTGGAGGTTAGTAGAAACCTTAGAATCTTTAGATATTTCCTGCTATCACGTAAATTGTAGGGACAAATTCAAAGATTCAGGCTTGCCAATCTTCAGTAAAGATGGCAAGCATTTTTCTCCACTAAGTCCTCTTGATAGACTCCCTTTAAATTTTTTATTATTGTGTGAGGGTAGATTTCTAGGGACACTGGTTTAGTATCTCACAGCAAACCTGTGGATAGTGCATCCATCTCTGTAGTGTTATATGTGATTATGTTTGCTGTATCATTCTTGCTGTTGCTTAGTGCATGGATATACGGGTATATAAGTTTATGCGTACTAATTTTCTGAATCTCCCTTGAAAAACAACACTCCATATGGTTCAGGCAGAAAATGGTATTTTATATATGATAGCATTCATTACAGAAATATCAAGAATCAGTGTATAAATTCTGATATATTTACCTTTACATACTGTTTGCTGATGCACACTGATGAAAACATCAAGAATAGCCTGTTGTCCCTGTCCCTGCTGCTTAATTTTATGTGTGGACCTTGAGATGCTTTCCTAATTATAGGTATTATAGAAGGGTCTATCCCAGTGTGGCCAACAACATTTCATCATGATTCTCTTCCACCATGATCCTAATATACTATGATTGTTCCCCATGGGGAAATAAAGCTGTCATGCTGTAGCCCTCTTAGTCAGTAAATGCACATTGTCATATCCTATACTGAAATAGCATAAAGGTTCATTTGAAAGAGTACATGTGTGTCCTTTCAGTTTGCCATATATGGGAGTCTTCAGTGTGGATCGAATGGAGACATCTGAAAGAGTGATGAAAGATATTAAGCAATTTCACTTATTGGTTTTAAAATCTAGGACTACAAACCAGCCTGGGGATCCTTCTTCCCCTATACAGAGTATCTAATTAATGTTATAGTAGCAGGAATTAAGAAACTAGAGTCTCAACTCTGAGATAAATACAGTGTGCTCAAATCCTAGGGAAGTAGTTACACACTGTGGGGAGATGACCACCATGTAGGCAGTCTCTGTCAGAAGGGTGGAGTCAGGTTCTTGACAGATCATTTTCCAGGAGGTGTGTTGGCAATGCTGTAAAGTGAATGTATTTCAAAACCAGAGTCAACTTGCAATTAATACTAAAAGGAAGTATGTACTCAGTACACATGGACACAGTCACAAAACAGGTGTCAGCTGGTATGTGGATCTCCTTTGTGCCATCTAATGAAAATGCAGATGAGTGACTGTCAGCTCATTTCTCCTGCTACAGAGCACATGTGGCTTTTACTTGACAACATATCCAATCTTTCTTGGTTGCCCCAGTTTTTTTCTAGATTGGATATTGCCCAAAAATGACAAAACAGAAAGAACAAATGTGATTATTGGTCAGTGTGTCCATGAGTCTCATTTAACAGACAAAAAAAGGAGCAACACAGGAATGAAGAGATCACACCTGGTTACTTTAGAGGAGGTCTAGTATCTCAGACTCTGTTTTCTCCAGTGTCCAGATAAGTTGGGTCTAAGATGCCTTGTACAACTGAAATGGAAAATTATATCTGTTAGTTTCATGAACAGATTAGTGACATTTGTTGAGGTATAGGAACATCAGCACACTCCTAGAAGGATAGGGGTTTCAAAGGCTATATTCCTTTGGCATAAAGTATCCCCTTATACAAAGCATTCCAAATTCTTCTGTTAACTGAAGGGTGGAGAGGTTGGGTGATAAGAAAAACAGAGATTCCCTGTGTTAAATGTTGGGATTATAAATAATCTGAAGGTGAGTAACCAGCCTACAGTCAGCCTTCCCAGACTAAACAAAGATTGCTGCTTATTGTGCCAGAGTCACCAGGGAATACTGTAGGGAATGGTTTATCACCCCTACTGTGGCTGCGGTTCTATAAGCTCATAAATATAGTCATGGCACCATATCAAACAGCCTCCAGAAAGAAACTCAATGCATACATATAAACTTGGGTACTATACTAAACATAAATATTATTCTTTTTCCTATAGGCTGTATATAATATGGCTCGTGGTGAAGTAGAACTAAGACCAACAACATGTACCCGGGCTGAATCTGTCTTAGATGAATGTCCTTTTAAAAAAAACCTCGATTGGATTCACGTATGTATTTAATATTAGATACATAGTATTTATGTATCTAATAATAAGGGTTAGGCAAGGATTCAGAGGGTAAATGGACTTCTGTTTGTTTAGGATATGCTGAGAGAACCTTTGAGTGCCAGTCAGGAAATGTGTAGTAAAGTGATGATTCATAAATGGAAACTGTATCACATGGAGATATATAAATTCAAACTAACACAGTTCTGTGTCCTTGTTTATTAGAAGAGGGATATGTGCACAAATGACTGACTTAAGTTTCTAAGAGTGTTTACTATTGAAGTCTTCATACTGAAAGGACAACACCATTGCAGGGGCACTTTCTGGGTTGAAAGCATTAGTTTAATCACAACAAGAAAAACATTCAGGATCTCCCTCACAGCATAGAGCCCAGTAAAAGGCCAATGCTCTGCAGTGCTGCCCCTATCCCCTGCCTTCTTCATGCCTCCCTCTTCTTTTCCCAGTGTCCATAACCTGTACTGCTAGTTGAGCCTTCAATTCCTGATTCCACTGAATGGGCTGTTTCCCTCATCTTACCAGGCTTCTTCTTCCTCATCAGCACAACACACCTTGTCTAAGTTGCACAGAAAATCAGGCACAAGTGAGGTGTGCAGTCATCTCTATGGAGATGTGTCTTGTATGCTATGTGGGTAATGGTTCTAGCAGCTAAGCAATTTTGGCATGAACCCTGAACAAATAAATATCATTCATAACATAAAGCTACTGCACACATGGAAACTAGTCCCAGTACAGTAATTAATCCTATTTTTCTTCTAAAGGGCAGTGAAAATGAAATTGAATACTTGAAATGGCACCGAACAGAAAAAACATGCAGCAAGTTCAAGTCTGAACTGTCTAACTGCTCCTTCAGTGAACATCCGGATCAGCAGAAGGTATGCTCATGGTTCACAAAAGAACCTCCAGTGAAAGCAGAACACAGGTAAAGCAAGCAACTTTTTATGATATCTGAAAATGTTTTTGTTCATGGTCCATGTGTAGGAGGTGAACATATATTCTTGTGTGGGGAGAGTGTGGAGACACTCAATAGATAATCATGCTGGGTCATATATTTTCCCTCAGAAATAGCACTGTGCCCACGTAAGGAGGAAGCATACACCTATGATTAGCTTTTTCAGTTTATCTAGTAGTTTAGGTACCGACAGTATTTAGGGGTTGTGGCCCATTTGACTGGTGGATCAACAGTGGAGATGGTTGCTTGTGAGAAGGGATTCTGTTTCCTCTTAGGTAAACCCATATTACAGACCACACTGCAAATATTTGAGGCAGGTCATGGATGGATCCCTCTTGCTGACTCCATTCTCTCACTGCCAGCTGTTCCCTCAGACCATGGGCTCCTGGAATGCCACACACTGGGGGTAGTGTTTCTCATTCTGTTCACCCTTCCCATGCACTCTTATTTTCATTGCTACCATCTGCTTTATTTCTTCCATGGGATACCCTTAGTGGGTTGACCTTGTGATGGAGGTTGATAGGCCCTAATGCCCAGCCTTGATGTGCCATACAGGAGGTTGGAGAACCTCATGAGCTCTGGAGGGGGTACATAATATCTGGTTGACTGTGTAAAATGAAGTGATATTGATTGATGATTGAACAGTTACACTGGATGTCCTAAACACAGTAGTTCCTGAAAGGACCAGTGGGACACTTGAATGATTCTCAGCATATTCTCTTTCAATTGTGACTTTACTGATGGTTTACTGATGGTTCTTGCTTCCTGTTTTCAGAGAGAATCGTGCTTTTTCAGGATCGTCAATGCACCCTTAGGTATGAATGCAATTTCCATAATCTTCAGGTGCCAAAGTGTCTGAGGCTGTGAGCAAGGCTGCGCTGTGTTACCATTCTTTACACACGTTTCTTGAAGAACTCCAAAACTCAGATGGATCCAATAGCCCCTAGGGATCTCACTCCATTGTGTAGATGTCTGGAATCCCATCTTCTGCGATCAATTTGTGCATGCCTGAGGAACTTTCCACTTTTTTTTTCTTTTCTATTCGTTCATCTTTACCATTGCAAGCTCCACATGGCCTGCCTGTGCTTTGTTCAATAAAAATAGAGTCATTGGATTTTGACTTGATGCTTTCTCATAGTGTGTGATGAAATGGGATCAAACAGACAGGACCTGAGGCAACTTACCTGCTGTGGGATGGTCTATATATCAAATTGCTCTGATTGGTCAATAAATAAAACACTGATTGGCCAGTGGCCAGGCAGGAAGTATAGGCAAGACTAACAGAGAGGAGAAGAAAGAGAACAGGAAGCTGAGTGTGGGAGACACTGCCAGCCACCGCCATGACGAGCTGCATGTGAAGATGCTGGTAAGCCAAAAGCCACTTGGCAAGGAATAGACTTATAGAAATGGGTTAATTTAAGATGTAAGAACTAGATAGCTAGAATTCTGAGCCATTAGGCCAAACAGTTTAAGCAATATAAGTCTCTGTGTTTACTTGGTTGGGTCTTAGCGGCTGTGGGACTGGCGAGTGACAGAGGTTTGTCCTGACTCTGGGCCAGGCAGGAAAACTTTAGCTACACTTACCCACATGAGTGATCAGAAGAAAGAACTTTGTTTCTCACCCTGGAACCTTTATGATCACTTTGAAAAGGATTCAGAAAGTGAAGCATATAGTCAGTATCACAGATAATGCAAGTGCCAACTGAGTGTGGAGAGCTAACATGGTGGAGAGCACGCTTTCTTTCTCAAATTGACACAGATTCAGACATAACAGTTAATGTCAACCTATGTTTGTGAAGAGGTTTTGATAACTGTGTGCAGAGTAAAGGTGTGTGTATGTGTGTGTGTGTGTGTGTGTGTGTGTGTGTGTGTGTGTGTGTGTATGTGATGGGACCCAGTACCCTGTGCATCCATCCCATACACACTAGTCACTGGGGGTGATATTTTTTTCTTCATATCCACTGTCCAGATTGGCAGTGGGTTCTGACTTTCTACATAAAGACTGAAATATGGTAGACTATCTTCCATCTCAAAATGGGACATATTTGCTAATTACAAGATCTCAGTGCCATGAGGCAGCCAGATGCAATGGTTTCCTATTTTTTTTAGTATAATAACAATTTGGGAGTCAGAAATTGAGATAAACTTCTGAAAAATCCAAGGAAATCAGAGCTGACCCTCTCTCTATGTTTTTCCTGAATCCCCCACAGTAGAAAATCCATGGAAATCCTATTCCTTTCTTCCTGTCCTCTATCGCCCCTTCCAAAATCCTCTGAGAATTTTATGGGTAATCCCGTCATTCAATCATTGACTTTGTCCTTTCATTCAAAGTTGCTTTATTGGCAAGGTGGATTAGCTGTATGGACAATTCTAAAACGGTGCCAGCTCCATTGTAGGAAACATTTTAGTGCCCCATATGGAAGACTTGACCTAACATCCTCATTCTCACAGTCATCCCTCACTATCTTTCCTTCATTGCAGGGCAGAGGGAAGAAGCACTCACCCTTTGCCTGCAGAGACCATTTCTTTAATCTACTTTAGCTCCCAGTTACTTTAGGAAGTTTTCCTGGGGACAGTATAGAAAACTCTGATTCAAAGTAAAAGCAGGTGGTTCTACTCTGAGAGTTACTGGACAGGAACTGAAAAGATTCAGTATCTGAACAACAACGGTTATTATGAATGGACACCATCCACTTCGATGATCCACTGCTTTTAATCTCTGTAAGCCATCCTTTTACACTTTAAGTAATTTATCAAAAGTCCTTGAGATGAAGGAACAGAAGCCCCAGTTGAGGCCATTAGATCCTCAGACTTGAGTCTGTGAATATAAATTAGGTTGTGAATCTTGGGGTACAAGCACCATTTCACAGCCAATTTCAAGTGACAATGAAAATGAGATGCTAGCATTCCCATCTGGCTAGTCCAATGACCATAGACTTTTCCTCAGTCCAGTTAGTTTGTGCTTTAAAGAAAAGGATGAAGCAGAAGAATCTCCCTTCTTTTGACAGGAGATTATAAGGAGATTTCACACATGAAGATGAACTTCATGGATGATCTTTGTGTACAGATGTATGTTTGCACTAAAAGAAATAATATACTATTTATTATTACACATTTAATACTTATCAAACATGTGTTAGACACATATGTAAATGCTGATAATATATTTATATATTAATAGTTGTTCATGATCTGAGAATCCATAGGGAACATTCAGATTTAGTTCCTCTAGTAGACTCTCACATCACATCAGATATTTCTCTCTCTCTCTCTCTCTCTCTCTCTCTCTCTCTCTCTCTCTGTGTGTGTGTGTGTGTGTGTGTGTGTGCTGTATGAGCACTTGTGCATACAAGTATGCACAGAACAGTATATGCTGTGCAGAGGCTAGAGATAAGCATCAGGTGTCTTTCTTGGTTGTTCTCCTTTACAATATATTAAACAGTCTACCACTGAACACTCAGTTCATCTCTTATCAGACCAGTTAGGTAGGATACTCAATGTGCTCCAAGGATCCTCCTGTCTGCTGACCTCTGGATTGTACCATTTCGTTTATTTTATATAGGTAATGAGGATGTGAACTAAGGTTATCACACTTATATGTCAAGCAGTGAACAAACCGAATGATTTATGCAATTCCCGAATCACTTTGGACACTAGAAATATGAAGATTCTCTTCACCCGGAAGCAGTTGGCCATTCATGGGAAAACTCTTAGTGTCCTCTAGCTCTTTTCTACCCTGTCATTTTCTACTGGAAGATGAGGTCATATCCTACAGGTTGAGGCTCAGTCTACAAGGCTAAATCTTCAATCACATGCTAATCACTATCACCATAAATTAGGGTACCCTGACCACCTTCCAGATTTTTGCTTGTATGCTTAATCATCTCACAGATTCAGCAAATTATTTTTGTTTAACCAATTTCCATTGGCATATTCCTGAGACACAATAAAAATATCATGAGGACTGGACTAGGTCATAGCAATAATTATACAACCACACAAAGCCAGTTTTTTGGACTTTAGTTTACCATTCCACACAAGAATTATGTTTGATTAATGCTGTTATATGCAGTACTAAATAAAATTAAAGCCAATGTAAAGGGTACATGTCTTTATAAAATCTTTTACAACTCAAATTTTTATAATCTGATATTTTGAATAATTTGCAGTTAAAAATTTTGCAGCAAAAGAAGAATTATGGAGGTTGCTCAAATTTGAAGTATCTATGGTATTTTTACTAAACAAGGAAAAATTCAGTTCACCCCTACTGGCTAATTTTTGCTTTCACAGAGTATGTCCTGTTGTATGAGAAGTGATTTCATAATATTTCACACTTGGAAGACGTTTCAAAACTGAAACACATTCTCTTAAAACTCCCAATGAGGACTGTGAAATATTTACAAACCTTTGTGGTTCCTTTAGCTATTCTTATGACATCTGGATGGTCCTGTCTGCTTTGGGACTTTTAGGGCAACATTATCTATCTTATCTTAGTGTCAACTGCATATCTGACATAGTCACTAGTGAAAGTTAGAATCTGAAGTAGATTTGTAAGATGACTGGAAATGTTCTATGAGTTTTCTCTCTCTGCTCTGTTCATTAGACTAGACTGAGAGTACCTTCATTGAAGTCCTTAAATAAAGAATAAAGATTTTCCCATGATGCTGAAGTGAGTCTGAATCACATATCAAGTTCCACATATAATTTCACAATTGTTGTTGTTTGTATGTCTCCACAGTGATATCTTATCTAAGGCTTGCATCTCCCCAAGGTATCCACAAGGGTTACTGAAACTTTTATCCAAATGTCTTTCAACCATACTCCTTTCATCTCCTTCCATGAATTTCAGATAGCTTAGATGGCCTCAGGAGTGGTGACTCCTTTATTCAGTATAGCTGTGTATGTCATTGAATGTGTGATTAGGTAAGGCTAGGAAGATGGGGAAATTCAAACGGCATGAGATAGGGAGAGAAGCCACAACTTCCCTTTATATCCTTTAAGTCTTACTCAGGCTGAGCCCAGAAATTTGAGAGGGCTAGACCTATAGATTGCAAAGCCTGATAAACCTAGATGTGGCTCATCACTGTTCTATTGTTCAAGATTTCTGTGTAGATGATAGAGTAGATATTTGAATGCAATCAAAACTATCTCCCACTAAGGGGAATATGAATCACGGTCATAGGGAAAACATGCTTGCTGTTTTTAGCTTAGATATGCGCTACATGTTGTAAACACTGTTACTTTATAAGACAAAAATCATTTTTATACCTATGCCCAGAAGCACCTTGATCTTAATACTCACATTGAAGATGAGGTGTGTATGGCCTGATGGTTAATACAAACCAACATCATTTCATGCTGAATGATCCTGAAATTCACTCTTTTAGTGAAGGTGAGAACCCTGATATACCTGAGAAACAAGATATTTAATCTGTCTCCTTGTGTAAAGACTGTTGCTATATGTGCGTATGTATGTGCCCGTGTGTGTGTTCAAGTGTCTGTCTGTGTGTAAGTGTGTATTAGAGAAAGAAATCCAGAAATAGTGAGAGACAGAGAGAGAGAGAGAGACAGAGAGAGAGAGAGAGAGACAGAGAGAGGTATAGTTGGACTTTACTTTGAGCCGCCAACTATCAAATAATGAAACAGAGACTTCTTTTTATAATTTTTTATTTAAGAAAATTTTCTACTCATTCAACATATCAATCACAGATCACCTTTCCATCCTACCTCTTGCTCTCCTCCCTGGTTCCCTCCCAACCCATCCTCCATCTGCTCCTCCAAAAGGGTAAGGGCTCCCATAGAGAGTCACCAAAGCATAGTACATTCAGCTGAGGCATGAACAAGCCCCTCCCCCCTGAATCAAGGCTGAGCAAGGAATCCTACCATACACAGGTAATGGGTTCCAGAAAGACAGAACAATACAAAGAATTAATCAAACAAAGAGTTGGTTCTTTGAGATAATTAACAAGATAGACAAACCCTTACCAAATTAACCAAAAGGCATAGAGAGTATCTAAATTAACAAAATCAGTAATGAAAAGGAAACATAACAACAATGAGGAAATCCAGAATCATCAGATCATACTTCAAAAACATGTACTCCACAAAATTGGGAAATCTGAAAGAAATGGACAATTTTCTGAATAGGTACCATATACCAAAGTTAAATCAAGTCCAGATAAACTATTTAAATAAACCAATAACCCCTAAGGAAATAGAAAGAGTCATCAGAAGTCTCTCAACCAAAAAAAACCCAGGATCAGATGGTTTCAGCGTAGAATTATACCAGATTTTCAAAGAAGAGCTAATTCCAAAACTCTTCAAATTGTTCCACCCAATAGAAACATAAAGAAATTACCAAACTGTTTTTATGATTCTAAAGTTACCCTAATATCCAAACCACACAAAGATGCAACAAAGAAAGGACATAACAGAACAATCTCCTGCATGAACTTTCATGCAAAAATACTCAATAAAATACTGACAAATTAAACCAATAATACATCAAGGACATTATCTATCATGACCAAGTAGGCTTCATCTCAGGGATGCAAGGATGGTTCAACGTACAAAAATCTGTCATGTAATACACCACATAAACAAACTTAAAGAAAAGAACCACATGATCACTTCATTAGATGCTGAAAAAGTCTTTGAGAAAAATCTAAACCATTCATGATAAGGTCCTAGAGAGACCAGGAATACAAGGAACATACCTAAACATAATAAAGGCAATTTACAGCAAGCTGACAGCCAACATCAAATTCAATGGAGAGAAACTAAAAGTGATTCCACTAAAATCAGGAACAAGATAAAGTTGTCCATTCATCCCATATTTATGCAATACAGTACTTGAAGTTCTAACTAGAGCAATAACACAATAAAATGAGATCAAAGGGATAGAAATTGGAATGGAAGAAGTCAAATTTTCACTCCTTGGAGATAATATGATAGTATACATAAGTAACCACCAAAATTCTACCAGAGAACTCCTATAGATGATAATATCCTTCAGTAATGTGGAAGGATACAAGATTCACTAAAAGAAATATCAGTAGCCCTCTTACGTACAAATGATAAATGGGCTGAGAAAGAAATCAGAGAAACATCACCCTTTACAATGGCCACAAATAATATAAAATACCTTGGGGTAACTCTAACTAAGCAAGTGAAAAACCTGTATGATAAGAACTTTAAGTCTCTGAAGAAAGAAATTGAAGGAGATAACAGAAAATGGTAAGATCTCCTGTACTCATGGATAGGTAGGATTGACATTGTAAAAATAGCAATCTTACCAAAGACAATCTACAGATTCAATGCAATCCCCATCAAAATCCCAACACAATTCTTCACAGATTTGGAAAGAATAATACTCAACATCATATGGAACAACAAAAAACCCAGGATAGTTAAAAGAATCCTGTAAAATAATTCAACCTCTGGAGGCATCACTATCCCTGACCCCAAGTTCTACTATAGAGGTATAGTAATAAAAGCAGCTTGATATTGGGATAAAAAAAAAACATATGGACCAATGGAATCCAACTGAAGACCCTTACATTAATCCGTACAACTATGAACACCTGATTTTTGACAATGGAGCCAAAACTGTACAATGGAAAAAAGAAAGTATCTTTAAGAAATGGTGCTGGCCTAACTGGATGTCAACTTATAGAAGATTGCAAATATATCCATATCTGTCACCATGCACAAAACTTAAGTCCAAGTGGATCTAAGACCTCACCATAAATCCAGTTACACTGAACTTGACAGAAGAGAATGTAGAAAATAGTTTTGAATGCTTTGACACAGGAGACCACTTCCTAAATATAACACCAGTAGCACAGACACTGAGATCATCAGTTAATAAATGGGACCTCCTGAAACTGAGAAACTTTTGTAGGGCAAAGCACAGGGTTCAATAAGACAAAAGGACAGCCTACAGAATAAGAAAAGATCATTACCAACTCCACATCTGACAGTAGACTGATCTCTAAAATATATAAAGAATTCAAATAACTAGACAGCAAAATACCAAACAATTCAATTAAAAAATGGGTTACAGAGCTAAAGAGAGAATTCTCAACAAAAGAATCTCAAATGGCTGAAAGACATTTAAAGAATTGCTCAACATCCTTAGTCATCAGGGAAATGCAAATCAAAATGACTCTGAGATATCACCTTATACCTGTCAGAAGGGCTAAGATCAAAAACACTGAAGATAACTAATGTTGGAGAGGCTATGGAGCAAGGGGAATACTCCTCCACTGTTGGTGGGAATGCAAACTTATACAACCACTTTGGAAATCAGTATGGTGGTTTCTCAGAAAACTGGGAATCCATCTACCTTAAGACTCAGCTATACCACTCTTGGGCATATACCCAAGGAATCAAACCACAAGGATACATGCTCAACTATGTTCATAGCAGCATTATTCATAATAGCCAGAACATAGAAATAATCTAGAAGTCCCTTAACCAAATAATCGATAAAGTTAATGTGGTGCATATACACAGTGGAGTACTACTCAGCAATAAAAAAACAATATCATGATATTTGCAGGCAAATGGATAGAACTAGAGAATATCATCCTGAGTGAGATAACCCAGACTCAGAAGGACAAACTTGTTATGTACTCACTCATAGGTGGATGCTAGATATAAAGCAAAGGATAGCCAGATTACAACCCAAAGCTCCAGAGAAGGTGGCTAATAAGAAGGATCCTGAGAGGGGTACAGAGATCACCCAGCAAAGAAGAAATAGATGAGATCTACATGGGGGAACTGGGGGTGAAGAGGGATATGGAGAATAAGGGATGGGAGATAAGAAGATAAGGGAATTGGAGATTTGAGCTGGAACATGAACAGGGTGGGAGAGAAAGGAAATAGATACCATGATAAATAAAGACATCATGAAAATAGGGACAAATAGGGTATTAGAGACATTCCCAGGAATCCACAAGGATAACCCCAACTTAGACTACTAGCAATCGTAGAGAGGGTGCCTGAACTGGCCTATTCCAGTAATAAGATTAGTGAATACCTTGTCATAGAGCATTCATCCACTAACTGATGGAAGTTGATGCAGAGATCCACAGTGGGCCGCCAGACCTATCTCCTAGTCCAATCGATGAGAGAGAGGAGGGATTCTATGAGCAAGGGACATTGAGATCATGATGGGAAAACATACAGAGATGGCCAGCCAAACTAGTGGAAACTCATGAACTGTGGACAAATAGCTGTGGAGCACGCATGAGACTGGACTAGGCTCTCAGAATTGGCAAGATAGTTGTTTACCTAGAACTGGTTATAGGGAACCCAGACAGTGGATCAGGATCTATCCCTGGTGCATCAGAGGACTTTTTGGATCCCAGTGCCTATGGTGTGACACCTTGGGAATTTGTTGCATAAGCCCAGTAGTTTCCATCACTATCAACAGGTCAGAAAAACAATAAATTCAGAATATTTAAATAGTCAAGTTAATGAGTAGAAGTAGTAGACTATCTCCTTAACTAAATAAATTCCCTCAGTATTAAGGCATGTAATCTCTTCCAAGGATGGACATTGACATTTCCATATAAACCAGGATCATCTGTTGCCCTGTGTGATCCCCAGATTCAAATTTTTAATTTGAATCTTTAAATTCCATAGGAGTCTCCACAGCTGGTTATGGTGGTATTGTGTTCCCCAAAATATTGTGCATCCTAATAAACTTATCTGGGGTCAGAGAACAGAACAGCCACTAGATACAGAGGCTAGGAACTGGTGGCACTCACGCCTTTAATCCTGGCATTCCATAGGCAGAAATCCCTCTGGATCTCTGTGAGTTCAAGGCCACATTGGAAACAGCCAGGCATAGTGACACACACCTTTAGTCCCACGAAGTGAGCCTTTAATCTCAGGGATTGATGGCAGAAAGCAGAAAGGTATATAAGGCGTGAAGACCAGGAACTAGAAGCTTTAGGCTGGTTAAGCTTTTAGGCTGTTGAGCAGCAGTTCAGCTGAGATCCATTTGGATGAGGACTCAGAGGCTTCCATTCTGAGGAAACAGAATCAGCTGAGGAATTGGCAAGGTGAGCTAGCTGTGGCTTGTTCTGCTTCTCTGATCTTCCAGCATTCACCCCAAAAAGTGGCCTCAGGTTTGATTTTATTAATAAGATCTTTTAAGATTCCTGCTACAGCTGGTACCTCCTTTGTGCTCTGGGAATGCCAGATAAGGCACTTAAGACCTAATATGTCCAGTAAACTTTCTGTGGAAAAAATATAGACATGACTTCACCCACACATTAACATTGGGTCAGGGCCATACCTTTTCCCTGTAGTGGGAACTTTGCACATAACCTCTCCTTCTGAAGCCTGTTTACCTCTTAGTGACTCTGCAATAGTCAATTGTTATTAATCCACTCTCAAATAATGTAAAGAAAATAAAGTATGACTAAAATGATTGGAAGGAGTAAGAGGTGTTGTATATTCTTGCTTTTTTTTATCCTATCCAAGAAAACATTAATAAATCAATGAGCCCATGCAATTCTTCTTTATCCTCAAGGACTGTGATAGATACCAGTTTTATTTGCAACATTAAAGGGGGTTCAAAATTTTTTAAATGCATCAGTAGTATATGCAGGAGCATAATTACTTTCAACATTATTGGAAGGCAATCTATATAAAAAGATCATGGATGATGAGTAATGAAATAGTTAACTACTTCTCAGTTAATGGGGTAGCTAAGAAAAACTCAGAACATGTGTCAACACTAACATGAACATACTTGATGGGCCAGAAGATGGCATATAAATGTTAAATAAGAATTTCCCCAGAAGTTCAAATATTTGAATTCTTCATCACCAAGTAATAACACTATTTGAAAGTATAGAAGTATGGCCGGGCGTTGGTGGCGCACGCCTTTAATCCCAGCACTCAGGAGGCAGAGGCAGGCAGATCTCTGTGAGTTCGAGGCCAGCCTGGGCTACCAAGTGAGCTCCAGGAAAAAGGCGCAAAGCTACACAGAGAAACCCTGTCTCGAAAAACCAAAAAAAAAAAAAGTATAGAAGTATTTAGAGGAGTGACCTTCTTAATGAAAGTATGTGTCTCTAGGTGTGCTTGCTATGATGACAATGGACTGAAGCTCTCAAATTGTAAGCAAGCTCCCAATTAAATGCTTTCTCTTATACCAGTTGCCTTGGCCATGGTGTTTTCACATTAGTAGAACAGTGACTAAGATAGTGAGTAATGTTTATCTGCTGTGATGCATTAGCTGGAAGCCTAGAGGATTAGCAGTATGACAAGGAGAAGGCAGAGAAGTTTCACAGGCATAACAGTCTGGAACAACTTGTCCTGCCTGTTCTCCAGATAACTAAAATTGACAGTGAAGAATAGCATATGATTGGTAGTAGAGTATATGAGAGTGTCTGCAACTTGATTAGATCAGGATGACTAGGTAAAGATCTGAAAAAGATGGCAAGGAGTTAGACCTATCATTTGATTTCTGTGTATTAAAGGGCCAGGGAGACAACAATGTGCTCCAATGTGTTGGAAAAATATAAAGTGTCTTAATTTTGAAACTGCTGGTGAATGAAATGACTAAGGTAACATAATCCTGTTCTGACTCCATTTTGTGCTTGCTTAGACACTTAATCCCTTTATCCCTTCCCCAGTTGTCACTGCAGCCTTGGGAACACATTTGAGATTTCCATGGTTTTGACCATGGTTCAGATGCATTAACCAAAATAATCGGTATGCTGGAGGCACCCCTGACAAAAGTTTGAGGGCCCTGCTCCTCTCACTGAGTCTGGAGAGGTCTGCAATAACAGCCATTTTCTTAAACATAGAAACAGTCAGAGGTCTTCTGATTTTCCTACAGTTAAGTCTGTAAACTGACTTCATTTCTGGTTCTGGTTGAGGAGGATGTGCCCTGAGGAAAGCCTTCTGGATGAGGATAGCCCTCAAAGAGGATTTTTTTCAGAAAAAGGAGAATTACAAAGGGGAATCTGGTGATTTGAGGAGATTTTCATCCCATTTATGGAAGAGAAATTTCTGAAGTGAAACTCTTCCCAAGGCCTCCTACTCTAAGTTGCAACATTAGTGGGTGACATGTCTCATGGTTCTGCCTCTCATGAGAGATAATGGTTTCTATTTTGCTTGAATGAATGGCCAGCAAAGTATGTGAATGATTGAATGCATGACAGACAAGTTTGGCCCATGGAGTTATTTTGTTTTGCAGTTTTGTTGCTGCTGTTTCTGTTTTGTCACACCATTCAGAATGGGGAGCAGATTCTGACTGGCTGAATGACTGAAATAAACACACAGAGGCTTATTTTAATTAAAACTGTATGGCCTAATGGCTCAGGCTTCTTGCTAGCTAGATCTTAAATTAAATCTTAAATTAACCCATTTCTATAAATCTATACCTTGCCATGTGGCTCATGGCTTATCAGTATCTTTCCATCTTGCTTCCTTTGTGTCTGGCTGACAACTCCTGACTCTGCCTTCCTGTTCCCAGAATTCTCCTCTCTGCTTATCCCACCTATACTACACTTCCTGCCTGGCTACTGGCCAATCAGTGTTTTATTTATCAACCAAATCAGAGCAACACATTCACAGCATACAGAGTGATAGCCACAGCAATTGACATCGATCTCCATAGCGGTCACACCTCTCACTAAAGGAGTAGAAGATAATAAAGATCGAATATCCTTATTGGAATGTGTATAAGATGATTATAGCAGTCTTAGCTGCACCAACCCCTTTTCCTGGATCAAAACTTTCTCCTAACAGATGTTCAATAAAATTTTCAAGAGACTATTGTAATTCCCAGGAGAAAACAGCTAATTCAAAACACTTTAACGTGTCCACCCAAGTAAAAGACCATGCTAATTATAAAGACACCTTTACAAACTAACTTGATTGTTGGAGGCCTGCCCCATTGTAGGAGACCTACCCCTTTATAAACAGAAACAAAAAGAGTGGAAACTTCTAGGAAGAAGACAAAAATCTCCCCTAATTATGCCATCTTCACTTAAGTCTTCACTTAAGTTTTCTAGGGGCCACTGAGATCATAAAATTATATTTTAAGCTATCATAAAAAGTATTCAAATATATCTGAAGGTGAAAGAGTAATAAAACTTCAAGATGCTTCTAATGTGATTGATTTTGTTTATCCTTTAAAAATGAATGTTATAAGCCCCAGGTTTCAAACAGCCAACTCATGCAATGAGCACAGGACCTGGTCCCACTCCCTGGATGCCTCCCAAACAGTTCAAGCCAATCAACTGTCTCACCCATTCAGAGGGCCTGATCCAGTTGGGGGCCCCTCAGCCATTGGTTCAAAGTTCATGTGTTTCCATTCATTTGGCTATTTGTCCCTGTGCTTTATCCAACCCTGGTCTCAACAATTCTCGCTCATATAGACCCTCTTCTTTCTCGCCAATTGGACTCCCGGAGTTCCGCCCAGGGCCTAGCCATGGATCTCTGCTTTCAGATCCCTTAGTCATTGGATGGGGTTTCTAGCACAACAATTAGGGTGTTTGGCCATCCCATCACCAGAGTGGGTCAGTTCGGGCTGTCTCTTGACCATTGCCAGCAGTCCACTGTGGGGGTATCCTTGTGGATTTCTGTGGGCCTCTCTAGCACCTTGCCTCTTGCTAGTCTCATGTGGTCCTCATTCATCATGGTCTCCTATTCCTTGTTCTCCCTCTCTGTTGTTGATCCATCTGCAGCCTGGGAGGAGGGGACTGGCCCTGCCTGAACTGAGTCTACCAGGTTGATCTCGGTCCTCAGGGGAGGCTTTGCCCTGGAGGGGCTGGGAATGGGAGGTGGGCTGGGGGAAAGGGGAGGGGGGCGGGAGGGGGGAGAACAAGGGAATCCGTGGCTGATATATGGAACTGAATGGTATTGTAAAAAAAATAAAAATTAAAAAAATGAATGTTATCTAATTTATCTGGACTAGACAGATAATGATGGAGAAATAAAAACAATTCTAGCATGAACTTACTTACATTTAACATTTACACTTTTTACAAACTTACATTTAACATTTACACTTTTTTTTGTTTTTGAGACAGGGTTTTTCCATTTAGTTTTGGTGCCTGTCCTGGATCTTGCTCTGTAGACCAAGCTGGCCTCAAGTTCACAGAGATCTGCCTGCCTTTTCCCAACATTTACACTTTTTACAGATTTATATTCAAAGGGAAACTCTATATGACTATTTTATAAACTTTAGTACATATCTAGAAGAGATTTCTTAGAAGACCTATTACCAGACTTATATTCAAGAGTAAACTCTATTAGCAAACATCTAGAAAGAATCTGTTAATAGAACTAACTTATTTTCTTTCAACAAAAATGAGTATGCAAATCATGAGTTACCATAGGAAAAATTATAAGTGAACTCAACACTACTTTATTTCTAAAAGATCAGATTTAGTGGTCAGCTTTAATATCATTCTAAAAGTTACTCCAGTTCTTCTGGAGGAACCTCATTGGAGCTGACATTTCTCTGTTCCACACATCATACCAAACTCAGGCATCCAGCAAGCTTCTGAGGGTACAATTTCCTACTTCTTATTTTTTAATGCTATTGCTTAAGATTGCCATGGGCTCTTTCCACTATGCTTTGTCCTTGAGGATTATAAGGAATGCCTATTTTATGTTCAATTTACCATCTTGCTTTTTCATAGCAAGTAATTCCCACCTGACAGGCAAGCTGTTCACTTGTTTCTCATTTCTTGGAGACAAGCTAACAAAGCATATGGAAAAATTAGCAGTTTGAGCTAAAAACAAAACAAAACAAAACAAAACAAAACCAAAAACCACTGAAACAACAGAGTATTTAGGCAGTGTAGTACCAGTATCTCTTTTACAGACTTCATTTCCCAAACTGCCTTTCTCTATAGGATCACACTGTTACATTAAGGACTATGTTTCTCAAGCTTCCTTTTGGGTCTGGGAGAAAACTTGCATTCATAAGTCTGTATTCATGCTTTTGTTTTTACTACAGGAGATTTTTTTCTTCTCTAGGCTTGCATTAGGACACAGGCATTATCATTTGACAGGTGTATTTCTCCAATCAGAATTTTCACCTGACACTGTTCCTGAAGTGGGTCACACCTGTCCATGTGCACTCACACAGATGTTTGCTGCCAGAAGCAAACACTTTTTGGTGCTTCACACCCCACCCCCTGCCTTACCATATCAGTGAAAGAAGATGAAAGTACTTAAAGCTTTATCAGTAAGATGTTTTGCCTAGATAGATACTATGCTTGTCCATGCTTGTCCCCTCCCACAAGATGTAGAGTCCCTGATGCCTTAGTTGAGACTCAGTTTCTCTGATAACTGCTTCCACACCAGCAGCCCCTCCCCATGTCTCATACTGCCTCTGCTGCGGTTCTAGTTGGCTTTCTGCCTGCACTTTTTTGGGCATAGGGTCTGGCCACAGGAGATACTGGCTGCTGTTTTTCTACTATTGGATTGAAGGAGAGACAGAACTAGCAGAGAGGATTTGTCATATTCCAAGAGGTTTTTTTTGGGGGGGGGCAATTACAAATATTCTCATACTGAAAGATGTTATTTCCAGGTGAGTGAAATTTTTGCCCTTACAGAAAGAGAAAATAATCTGAGAAGGAAAGATCTGAAAAGTTTTTAGTTTTTAGAGAGATAGATTGCTAAGTTTTTCCCAAGACTTCTGGTCTTTAAACTTTGGCTTCATGGAAATTAATTCTGATGGTATGATGTTTTCATACAGTGGCAATGCCAGCAGAGTGGAGAGTTTTATTTCACCTGTGTCTGCCTCAGAGAAAATTCTTTCCTTGTAACTTAAGCTGTCCACAGACAAAAAGCTTCCAGAGGAATCATTTTCTGCCCATTTTCTTTCATAGTATTTTTTTATGACTCTGTTTTTTCTCAAGAGTTTGTGTTCATAGTCCCATGGTTGGAAATGAAGGACATAGCTCCTCTGTCTTGTTGCTTATCTTATTCTAACTTACCATAAGTTTCTTTTTACCCAATATTCCTAGTTCTACTTTTATTCTAAATTTCTTCTTACACTATATTCCTATATTCTACCTCACATTTTTTCTTAATTTTTATAGGTAGAAATTAAGAGAAAGAAAAAAGATAGAAACCAAGATAGAAATATACACTGCATGCTCACTTTTCAACTTTGGCATTCTGCTGCCTAACTTTTACTCCTGACAATAAAATACCATTGTTTTTATTTTTAATTCCTTATCAGGCATGTGTCCTTATACCCATGATCCCCCCGACACTCCTTTTAACAAGTCCCAGGTCCCTGTTTCTGGCACTATCTGTGGGAGGCCAGCTAGGAGACTGGTTTCCAAATTTTACCTCAGGGTACTCTTGAGGAGTAAGGGATAAGGGATTTAGATAGAAGGATAGAAGGGAGAGAAACAGGTAGAAATAAATAGCCTTATCCACTGGCCCCTCCTGTCTCTTCTAAAGGGCTATTTATAGGAATGCCAAAGGGTGGAGCAAAAGACCTCCACCTAGCTCAGCCAAGTATAGACACTTCCAATCACCTAGAAATCACATAATCCTCTAATGCAGCTCTTCTGGGTAAAGGAAGCTCAAATCTCACTAGGAAGCCTTTGTGGGCCTCAACAAGAAATAGAATCAAAGATAAAAAATAAAAAATTAACAGTTGGCCCATAATCCATTTTTTGATAATGTGGGCATAGTTGTCTAGATTCCTTCCTGTTGATTGGGGGCACTGGTAATCTATTTGGGACCCTGAGAAAATTTAGGATAATTGTTAAGTATTTGCTGTAGTATTTTGTGAGGTTGGATCCTCAGTTAGAAGCCTGGAAACTATTTGGATGCTGGATCACCTGGGCCATCAGTTCCCATCAAAGATTTTCCAGGCTGTCTTCCTCAATGAAACCTGATTTTTCTTAACCCAGAATTAATCCACAGTCTCTCATTTCCTGTAGAAACAAAAATATAACCTCTCCCCCAAAGTAACATGTCTTTTGACTTAAAAAAATGAAGTCAGAATAATTTTAAAGTATATTGGTAGGTTTAATATAACAGTTTCCATAATCCATGGTCTCTTAGCAGCCACAAATTTTAAAGGCAACATGTAACATGGATCTTAAAAGGCCTTATTAATAAAAAACCTGGAGGCAGATATTGGAATGAAAGCTGAAAGATCAGAGGAATAGAACAAGCCAGCCACAAATTCTTACTGATAGGAAATCCTCAGCCCAAGAGAGTTACTTCCTGTCTACTCATGCCTTATATACCTTTCTGTGCCCTGCCATCTTACTTCCTCTCTCCACCCAGCTATACTTCCTCTTTCCACCCAGCTCTATCACTTTCTGTCTGTCTGTACAGACCTCTGGACCTTTATGGTTAACTAGTGCTGGGATTAAAGGTATGTGCCACTATGCCTGGCTCTGTTCCCAGTGTGGCCTTGAACTCATAGAGATGCAGATGAATCTCTGCCTCCCGAATGCTAGGATTAAAGCATGTGCTACCACTTCCTGACCTCTATGTTTAATATAATGGCTGGCTTTGTCTTCTCACCCCTCCCCCGCAAGCTTTATTTGTAAGAGCACAAATAAAATATCACCACAGCAACATAATAATATACATAATCCAGACTCTCTGTGTATTTTACATCTTTATATGGCTTATTATAATTTCTTATTACTCTATTCCTTTTTAAAGGACTTTTTATACCTTTTTTCTTTTCTCTTCCAAGCCTACATATATTTTTAACATACTGTAAATTATTTAGAAGTTTTCTTCATCTGAGTCTGTCTTTATTGTCTTATTGTCTATCTCTCTCTTTTCTGACTACATGAGCCTTTAAACTGCTAAGCAGGCATGGATAGGCCCAAAGCAGTAGCCTTGGTGGCTGGCTCTGCCCCACTCCTTGGTCTGTGAGAGCTTAGCTTGTTGGCAGATGTAGTGGTAGGACCCATATTTACTACTCCAGCTCTGGAGAGTTTTGGGGTCCATGCTGCCACCAAGTAGAGAGCTGTTTGCTCCTCATAAGTCCCATTTAAATGTTCAGTAGCAGGACCTCCCAAAAAAGCTGCCAGTGCCACCAGCATGAACCAGGAAGCTGCATCTTAAAGGCCATGCCTCTGTTTGCTGTTAACAAACAGGGCCTACCTAAGGAAAGAAAGTTACCAAGAAGCTGCATTTTATTATATATATATATATATATATATATATATATATATATATATATATAGTGTGTGTGTGTGTGTGTGTGTGTGTGTGTGTGTGTGTGTGTGTGTGAAATTTTGTCAGGACTTCTGTGGAAATTCCTTAACTGAGTTGGGTCACTATATGTAAACTAAGTTGGGCTATTCTATGTAAACCAGAGGCAGAGGGCTTTTTTTTGTCCCTACTGCCCAGTTCCAAACAAATATACAAAAGCTTATATAAATTACAAAATGTTTGTCTACTAGCTTAGGCTTATTACTAGATAACTCTTAAACTTAAATAAACCCATATTTCTATTTATACTTGTCCTCATAGCTCACAGGTTGTTATCTCATTTTCTGCATGTCCTGCTTGCTTGGCAGCTGACTAGTGTCAGTCTAACTCTGCCCTTCTCCTTCCCATCATCCTTAGTTTGGTTGCTTCACCTATACTTCCTGCCTGGCTATTGGCCAATCAGCATTTTACTAAAGCAATTTGAGTGACAAACCTTCATAGTGTACAAGAGGATTATTCCACAGCATCAAACCTCCAAAAGCAAACAAACAAACAAACAAAAAAACACCAAGCAAGGCAGTAGCTGGCAAGGACACAGCCATGTGGCTCCTTAACCCTGACTGAGTTATGGAGTTAATCACAAAAGCATAACTTTCCTTGTTCTTCTTTCTATCTCTGAACTCTTCAGGCTTTCCCTAACATTTTTGTTTCCTTATTGGCTTTTAAATTCTTCCTGTTCAGCCTAAGCATGCTTGTCTGCCATGTGGCTGACCACTATGCTGACTTTAACTCAAGACAAGATGATATTTGCTCCCCATCTCCTTCTTCATTCTCTTTCTCTAGGCAGTGGCAGAGATTAACATCTTGGTTTCCCAATGGCTTTGAAATTCTAATACAGATAATATTGAGAATAAATGCCCTAAAATGTGGGATATAGTTTTTCCTAAAGCATTGTTTTAAAATAAATGAGAGTATAATATGGTTTATATGGTACATTGTGTTTTTGGCAGATATTAAAACCATACTAATAACATAAAAAAGAGATCAAAAACCTCAAACAAATGCTTAGCAGGTATAGATGAGAAGGAAGTCAAACATACTTTATATATATTTTTTATACTTTATAGGTGGGAGATGGTTCTAAATGTATTCTGAAATGTACTATACCATGTACACACAATCCATGAATAATGGAATGAGGATGGGCCACATCAAGGCTTCTCAGGCTTTGTAGACAATACACCCTGTTCTCTCAAAATTTTGGCCTGTCAGCCAGAGTAAGACTTAAACAACATGCAGGTGAGTTGTGTTTTCTTGTCCCATCTTATGCCCCTCAAGTTTCCCTGTCTTCCTATTCTTAACTAGTCATATATCCAATTATATCTACAGTCACAAAAGGACGATGAGTCACTATTTGTAAAGCTGTTTTGGATCATATGAGACTCATGGAAGGAGATTAAAGTGATGATTGAGAGAAATTTTGAGACAGTTATCTCTAACACATGTGGGTGCCTTGGAGAGGTAAAAGAAACAGAGGAGGACCTCATTGTTCATGAGATGGGAACAACAAGAGACATGGAATTATCAGTGGAGCCTGAGATGTGACTGAGAATTATTTCAGTGTTACAGAACATTTGTCTTTATCTGAGTACATTCCTGAAGGTACTATGAGTAGTGGCTAATGAAAAGTGTTGACAAAGAAAGCTCCTAGAACATTTACAGTCCTCCAAACCCATTTTAGCTTCTATCTTTCACTAATGACTATGGCTTATATTCAATTGAGGAGAGCACTGAGGGTTATTGAGGATAGGAAATATTGCTTTAAAAGACCCAAATCAAATTAGGCTCATAAAGATGCCATGTATATGAAAAAATATGAATCATGATAGTAGTTAAAACATTGCACCATCCTAGTTAGGAGCCTTAAGAGCATAACCTCCAGTGTTGAAAGTCCTTCTATTAGTGAAATTTTATCAAATGACTTCTCAGAAAACAGTGAAATACTTTGTGAAAGCAAAAATTAGTCAGTAGGGTGAGCTTCATTCTTTCCTTTTTTAATCAAACTACCACCAATAGTTTTACATTAAGCAAACTCTATTTTTATTCATTGATTGGTGTTACCTGCTGCCAAATATCAAGGAGCAAAATGTTCAAAATTATAATGTTATAAACATTTTAATAGAAAAATATTTTTATCAGGCTGTGCACCCTTTGCATTGAAATTGATATTGTTACTACCTTCATATACTACAGTGTCATTTAAGCATAATTCTTACATACAATGGGAAACTAAAGTCCATCAGACTGGCTTTGTGTGGTCATGTCATCATTGCATGGCCTAGTACTATGCTCATGATATCTCTGACTTGCTCCTGGAATATTCTTTATGTACAATGGCTAAATATGCATACTATTTTAAATTCTGTGAGTGAATTAGCATGTGAGTAAAACCCTAGAAGGGGGTCAGGGTCCCTTAATTTACAAACTGGTGGTGATTAACATGTGAGCTGAGGATTGATTCATCCTTTTGGACTAAGCCTCAACCTATAGGGTATGGCACCATCTCCTGGTAGAAAATGACAGCATAGAATGAGCTAAAGGACACTAAAATAGTGTTTCTCACGAATATCCATCTGCTCTGTGGTGAAGAGAATTCTACATGCTTTTGCTGTCAAAAGTGACATTGGGACTGGGGAAATTGTTCATTCAGTTGTTTAAGTGCTTGTTATATACCTGTGAGGACCTTAGTTTTGATCCCCATTATCTATCTAAGTCAGTATGTCAGTACAATCTGCAATGCCAGCAGAGAAATGAGGATCTTTAGAACTCACTGGCTAGCCTTCCTAACAGAACTAATGAGCTATGGATTCAGTGAGAGACTGGCTCATAAATTATGTTTGAGAGCAATTAAGAAAGACACTTTATGTTCACCTCTGGCCACCACAATGCATATGCAGAGCTGCACATATTGTATAAGCAAGTATTCATATATGACACACACAAAAACACACACACACAAATTTTAGTAAAGTGATATAAGAATACATTATGAGTATTGAATATGAATTTTTCTATCTGGATACTCATATCATGTACAATTATTTTTTTCTGTTTCTTTTTCTTTGTTCTTCTTTATGAACAATTCTTAATATATAAATATAGCATCAGCATTTACATAGGCATTGAACACATGTATGATATAAGTTTACAATACATGTGTAATATAATGTAGGTTATTAGTTCTCTGTGCATTCATATACTCAAGGTAGCCTTGGAGATTTATATCCTGGAGAATATTTTCATTATACTCCCACATCCAGAGGTTAGAAATACTTTCTTTACTTTAAAGGTTCAAACTAATAGGGCTGATGCAAAGACCATGGTCCTTCATCTGGCAGGATAGGAAATGGGATTAACTCACTTCTGTCGTCACTTGAAATTTGCTGTGATTTGTGATTTGTGTCCTGGTATACCAAGACCCACAACTTGCTTTAAAATCACAGATTCAATTCTAAGAAGCTAATGGCCACTGCTGTGGCTTCCTTTTCTTAACTTCAAGGATTTTGATATATCAATTAAGTTCCAAAAGCTGGCATACAGGCTTGAAAAGAAATGGATCATGACAAACAATTCTATAAGTTCCTGATGACCTTTACTCTACACACTGGACCTCTTGGAATACTGGCTTATAGCTCTCAGAGTTGAAACTCCTGTTTGCATTTGAACTATTGCTTTATACGATGCCTCCAGGACAATTTCCTAATATTAGTGGGAACACTGAAGGAACTTGAGAAAATGACTTCCATGGCCAGAGTGTGAGAGTTTGTTCCTTCTGCCCTGGGCTTAGGTAACAATAGTGAATGAGGACTGTGAGGGTGTCTATATGAGATCCATACCTTTCCGTATGAGGCTATCAGATGTTGGTTGTAACTGTGGTGGCATTAATGTGTAATTTTCTAAAATATCCCCACTGGACACAGAAGATATTCTACCATACTTCAGGCTGCTTATGAAGAAAATCAATCCCCTGTCTAGATGTGCAGTAGGACTTGCATATGTGATGAAAGTCATGTTGGGAGCATACCCTGACACCACCATAGTGGCCCAGGGAGTATGAGAAGGATGCTCAGGGGTCTGGACAGATGGGCATGTCATCCTCCCTCAAATGCTAGTTGGTATATTTTTATATCTCTTTTTTATTATCTAAAACCTGGACATGTCCACAGGCAATAGTTAACACTTGTCACAAATGTGATAAGGTCCTGTATGTTTGGTCCTATCTCTCTACACATTAAGAGACAGCAGCAACTCAGGAGCCAATGAGTATTTTTATTGAGTAACGCAAGGATAATCCATGTGCAGCTTGCATTTGTACAATTTGAAGAAAGGAGGAGAAAGGAGAAATGGGAAAGTTATTTACATGTGTATTACTTGACCTCAGCAGGCTTCTCTGTGGGGCTCCTGCTCTTGTCACAATGGGGTGTTATCTCTAAGGACTTATGCATCCATATGAAGGTTGGGGCAGTCCAAGCAAGATGCCTAAGAGGTAGGTAATGTAGCATGTCATGGCTCATACCCTCAGATACTTATACATTGAATTGTGTGACAATCTTATGCTTCAGTACAGAGAAGTCAGATATAACGAAGCTGCATGATACTCTCTGAAAAGAAGAAGAAAAATAGACCATCAATGAAGTTAAAATTAAAAAGGAATGTTGTTAGTCAGAAAAATAAAATGGACATGGGAAACATGCCCATGAGTCATTTCAGGCACTTCTGAGTCCCAGCACATTCAGCTTAATGCTTCATTGGCCCATCATCATTGCTTGAATTCTCTACTGTGCATTTGAAATCATGTACTACCACCTGGAGCTCATAAGTTCCTGCATACTCCTATATAGCACAGATGGCCATGTGGTCAAGGCCCATCCACCTTGAGCACATGGACCACACACTAAAAGTGTGACTGGGAAGAAACAAAGCAGGTGACATAATGCAAAAAATAAGAGCAAATGGGAAGAGTTGAAAAGATGAGAGCTGCCACCCTGTGTGTGACATCTCAGGAACCCATGCTTAAAGGCAGCAGCTGGCAGTAGAGGCATGGAATCAGCAAGAGGGATTTTCAGTCACTTACATGCTATACATATCTTTAGTAAGGTCTGGGAAGCCAAATTAAGCTGGGAGTGAACAGACACTCTTCTCACAGATAACCATCTCCACAGCAGCTTCCTTACACTCTCAAAACACCCCCAGTAACCAAATTAATTCCCAGGTAAAGAGAGAAAAATAATCGTATGTGCACCCTTCCTCCTTATGTGGTCAAAACTCTACTACTGAAGGAATCTATAAACCCAGCATGAATATCTACTATCTCCACTCTCTATCCACATATGTACTCACATGTACTGTATCTCATGCATACAAATATTTGCAAAAGAAAAACCTCTCAGACATCATACACAAATGTAGAAATGTTCTTCCTACACTGGGGTCATTTTGAGAATCATGTGCTTACCTTCTGCTGGTCTGCCTGTTCATTGAAGAAACAGTTAGCCACTTTAGATAGGAACTTGTTGCATGTGTTTTCTTCTGGGTTTGAATTGACATAAGTAATTCTTCCTTGCTTGTCCTTTGAATAAGAATAGGATTCATCATAGCATTTTGGGAAACATTCAAAATGTGCAATAACTTTATATTATGGAGTTAATTTATTTGTCTAGAGTTAATGCCTACATTCCTGGGCAGCCAGTTATCACCCACACAGCACACCAGACACATCTGCTTGCACTGGTCTTGTGAGTACCTTTTACAAGATGTTTTGTGCTGTTGAGAAAATGAGAAGCAAGGCAAAGGAGACAGATGAAATCCATTCAATGGAGTCAGGAATGGAAGATCAGTTCTGAGACGTGATCAAGGATATGGACAATTAGGAAGAACTCATGGGTGGGCAAAAATGTCACTCAGTTGACAAAGTATCAGGATAGGGATAGACACACAAAATTATTCTCAGAGTCATGGTGTCACAAGAAACAACCCTACCTAGATAGGGGAATATAAAAGACAGTGCTGGAGAGCTTTGGCCTGTTACTGGGCTCTATTTCTGTTCCAGTGGGGATTGAAAATACCTTCTCCCTAGTGAGTATCTTTGCAATGCTGTCATCTAGCCAAGGGAAGAATAGCCAAATGCAGGGAAGACTGCCTTCTCAGTATGAAGATTTTCAGCTAAACACACTTAGAAATTATTTGTGCATGTACTCCTCCTCTAAGTCACAGAACACAGGACTGAATTGGCTGGAGTTCACATATGTCCACACTCAGCTGTATTCATTCATGAATTACTACTTTGTTACATATGTTTTCCCATTGTCATGCATAGACACTCTCCACATATCAACACATCGATACTAACACATATCCACTATCCATCTGTCTGTTTGATGATCCCTGGTGATTATCAAATACATACTTTTCTCCGACGGAGGTCAGTTTTGAGAGGACATTTGTCCAAGTCAGATTCAATCTGGGTACATGTTGTTTGACCCAGCTGTACTTCATCATAAATTGACCCAGCCCACAGCTGTAGGGAAAAGGACAGAATTAATGCACATTAATTTGTTCCAGTTTACATACATGCATTCAGTTTCTTCATAGAGTTTACATATTTGCCTTGGGTCCATGACTTCATTTATCAGCTATCAAACTATCATCCCCAGACCACATGCACAAGCCACTTCTTCTATTAGAATGACTTACAGGACCTGCTTTCTACTTATTTTGTTCTACACAAAAGGAGAAATAGTACTTAGAAGACAGAAGAGTGCACCTAACATTTTTAAACATCTTAGATAATAGGACTCAGCTCTGGGAAGCCAGCCAAGGTGAGAGTGACAAAGTGTTCTCTGTCCTAGGAACATGATGAAGCTGACAAGACACATAAGTTGAATTTCTTAATGGTCTACATCTGTCCTCAAGTGACTTCTGTGAAGACCACACGGAGGACCACTCTAAAAGGTAAAATTTTTGAAAGAACACACATTTATTCTCTGAAATGTAAGCTTACAGATTTTCTCTATGGGATCACACCAAAGCACATTTGTCAACTGAAGTTTAAAGAATCACGGCATCATCTCATCTTGGGGGACCATCATTGTCTATCCTGTTTATGGCTGAAGAGAACCCTGACTTGTAGCAAAGGATGTTGGCCACAGTGGAATGGACTCTTTGTCAATAAAAGGGTTATAAATGCCACTCAGAGTCTGCACATAAAATGAAGTTGTGGGGCCAGCATGGGAACCACATCCCATTCTGGAAGTGTTCATGAGTGGGCATCAGCAAACACTGAGTAAGGGTAAGAGGTATTAGACCCTGTGTACTGACTCATGATTTTCCTGGAATGAAAATCTGTCACACAAATAATTTTGTTGTTTGCAAGAAGTGTACATGGAGTTGCTATTCTAAAGGGATTCAGACAATTAATATGTATAAACATACATTCCCCAATTTCCATGCACAGAGCAACAATGGGGAGAATGGGACAAACATGGCCACGCATAACACTTGAAGGAATTGATGCAGAATCTACATGGATGGTTTGAGTTACTGTTTCTGTTTCCCTGGAAATCTGTCCTTACATGATAGGAAGAAGTTAAAGGATATCATTTAAAAGAACGTAGTGAGTAAAGATACTGGCCACTCAGCCTGAACCCCTGAGTTTGGTCTGGCATCCACATTTTGGCAGAAGTGGTATAAAGACACTAAGGCTTCCACTGACCTTCATATGATCACCTAACATACTCCTCACATCAATAAACACCCCCCACACACACATGGTTAAAATGTTTAAAATGTTAAAGAATACTAAAAGATCATTCCAATATGACAATTGTGTCTGTTTCTCTCTATATATGGCTATTCATACCAATAAACATTGACATCAGGTGTTTCATGCCCAGGAACCAAACCAAGGGGGCAATTGACTATGACTCTGAACTATAACTTTGTTTCCTCCTGCAAGTGAGCATGTTGCAATAGAATTATAGACAGAGCTACCCTCTCCGTGTGAAAGTGTCCTGACTAGATTTACAGCTGTGCTAATGGGGACTATCTCTCAAGAGATCCTTGAAGATATACATAGAGATAGGTAAGTCCTGTGGGTGTAGCTTGAATAAGAAGTATGCATTGTTCAAGTGTTAGTATGATAAGACCTGGATCAGGCCATGGGTCTCAATGAAAGAACACTGTACACTGGAGGGATATCAGCATGGTTGCAGCAAGAGTGAGAGTGATACTGGGGGGGGGGCGACAAAGGCAGTGCCTCAGTTGAACATGTCAGCCCTATCTCTGACTCTGGGACAAGCACTTACCCACAATTTGTAATTCATTATGTTGCTGAGGTGTGTGTCATTGTTGTGAATATTGTAAACAGTTTTGAAGAGATCCAGAGCATCCTGCTTCCTCTTTTCATCCAGTGTGCTGCTGATATTGATTTTCTTTGCAATATCTGGGTGCTTTCTGGCTTCATGGCTTGAGTTCAGGAGCAGGACAAAGGTGTTCAGAAGAAGCAGTGTACTACACAGTGTTTTATCCATTGTCTGCTCATATATAAAGAAGCAGCTTTAGCAGAGCAGAGGACTCAAGATCTGTGGGAAGCAAGCACAGCCACTATGCACTATATACTGCTGGACAAGGCTAGCCACACCTTCCAAATGAGCCCAACTTTTCCTACCTCCCTATTTCCTGCTGGCCAGTTCGTTTCCCTGAGTACACCCTTCATCTCATTTCCTCCTTTTTAGAATTCCTGCCACTTCTCCTGTTCTTTCAACTCAGTCCCTCTTTACAACTTCGGACCTCCTTCTTAGCTTACCAATTTAGATTCACCCTGGTTTCCACAATGGTAACATCTACATCTGCCCCTTACAAACTTGACACTTCGTTCTTCATTTCTTCAGAAACTTGTAAGTATCTGTTGAGTTACCTGTGTGCTCAGAGTTCAGGAGTGTCCTTGAGCATCTGGATCAAGATCAAGTTCAATTTCCTTCTCTAATTTGTTTCTAGCCATTGTATGTTATCGAAAAAAAGTGAAGTGGATAATACAAAACAAAAGCACAGACATTCTCAAACAGGAATTCAGTAGTTCTGGAAATGAAACCAGTAACTGGAAAATACTTGGTTGTAAAATATGTGAAGACAAATAAATGGAATTTCAGATATAGGGGAAGAAAATGAGTATTCAAAATTGGTGGCAGTGCAAAATTGTTTAGTCACTATGCAAATTAGTGTGCTAATTCTTCAAAAAGCTAAAATAGATTTACCATATTCAGGTACAACACTCCTGTCCATATACATAAAGTACTATGAAGCCTATTACACTTACACACTTGCTTATCCATAATCATTGCTGCTCTATTATAACAACCAGCTATAGGAAGCACCCAGGGCATCCATCAACTGATGAATAGATAATGAAAGTGTGGCATATGTACACAATTAAATTTTGTCCAGATATTAACAAATATAAATAACAGCAGATGATATGTCAAAATCTAAGGGACAGACAGATCTCACAAGGCCCTGAGGTAGCCTGAAGTGCTACAGGCTATTAATTGCTGAGAGAGGGAGAACCTGTTATCCTCAAGGATGAGCATCCTAAGTAGTTAACCATTCAAGTCTTTAGTCCTTCAATCATACATATGAAAAACACTAAATGGAATATATATATATATATATATATATATATATATATATATTCCAATATATATATATATGAAATCTCTATATTTAGATAAACTACTATGTACATACATACATGAATAATGACTAAAGAATGAGACAATGAATTACAGAGGGATTAGTGGAAAGACACAGAGAATTTAGAGGGGAGATGTAGGTAAATATATAAAAACAATACACATATATTTCAAAAAATAAAAGATGAAGATATATGGGGGTATGCCCACAAGTATACATTCTATGTGTGATAAGATATTTTCGGTATATCTCTACTATGTTTTTTATATATTACCAATATTTTGAGTATATGTTCCTATTCATAAGAAATACTTGATCCATTTTTCTTGATTTTCTTTTACCCTTCACTTATTTTAAACCAACTTACTGAGATTCCCATAGACTGACCAGAGGAACAATTTGCTCTCAGAAATTAAATCTAAGCAAGAAAGTAAGCTTAAAATCTCTGCAGACACATGAAGTGTTTCTCTCCAGAGGATCCTGGCTCCTTGTGTTAGGAATTCTCATTCACTTAAGATGCCCACTTTGGATCTCAGCTGTAATGATTGCCTCCCTCATGGGAATAGAAAACTGACATTTGAGGGAAGCAAAAAATGGCTTTTTCAAATGGTAGGTGAATTTCACATCTGGGCTGTGGCCAAAACCTGACATGTTCAGTGATATTTAGACCTGACTTTTCATACAAGATCTTCAGGCCAACTGCCAGAGGGTATTTTAGACACTGAAGCCTTTCTCTGATATGTCCTATGTAGAGTGGTTCAGAGAGAGGGAAGCTAAGGTGATTCTGTTTCTTTGTTGGTTACTTGCTTTCATCTGTACTTACGTTATTTCTTCCTGCTAGACATACTTGTATTCATGGAGATAAGAATTCACTGAATGGCTGGTGGGAAGCATGAAGAGTTCATAGCACAATATGCAACACTCTAGAAGGAAGCAAATTAATTGTACGCATTATAACTCCCCTATATACCCTTGCTACTTCATCCTTCACTCCCCAAATTTTGACTCTGAGGGTCACCATTTATGTCATTTAGCATTATGAACACTGGGAAGCAATGTGTTCTTCTGTGAGATAGGTTAGGAGTAAAAAATATTTTATGCTCCAAAACCAAAGAAAATGAGGAGTATAAAATAAAAGGAACACACCCTAACACAACTAACTAGGTTGGATATATTTTTCATCTGAGATGAAGCAGAGATAAGGAAAAATGCAGCAAGCCTGAAGTGATTACTCTGTGGTTAACAGCACTTGATGTTATTCTGTGACCTGAGTTTGTTTTCTAGTATTCAAGTCATGTAGCTGATAACCTTGTGTAACTGCAGCTAAGTAGGACAGTGCACTCACCCACAAATACTGACAAGCAAACACACACACACATCCATATGCATAATCCAAAATAATAAGCATAACCATTCTTAAAAGGCAAGAAAAACAATATATTGGGGTCCTTTGACATTGTGATTAAATGCTTGCAATTTTCCTCATAGGTTTAAGGATAAGAATGGATTCATGTCTGGACTTCCAAGACTCACCCTTGAAATAATATTCTTCAGTTGCTTTTGTAGACAGATAACAGGTAAAAAGTGAAAACCAGGGTAAATGTTCAAATCTAGGGGTGATGGAAAAACATTCAGATCAGGTAGATATGGATTCAGAGCACCATTAAATCACCTTTTGAGAGTTATTTCATGAAGCATATTCTATTGTAAGTTGACAAATTTACTTGGCTTCCATATCTCTGATCCACAGTCAGATTTGGTGGCATCCTAAGTTCGAAGAACTCAGCCTTCACAAACCTTTTCCACTGTGAGTGTTGCCCACATACCATGGCATCCCCAAAGCAAGAGAAGATCATAGGATATCTTAAGGCAAATGTGTATGTCCATAAGCCAGTCACTAACATGGCAGTTTGGAGGGACATATACATAGTCAAGGTTGCCTCATTTCTTTGACATGAGATTTGGAAACGTGGCAGAGATGACAAATCATCATGGTTCCAGAGCACAGAGGCCCATGACCATGAGCAACCCAAGGGTCAGCAAGCTCACCTCTCTGTCATGGCATCCACAGAGTGAAAAAAGCTAAGGACAATTTTATATGATGAAAATGAGAAATGTTGAAAATGAAATATTCTCACCATGCCCCATTCTTGCCATGAACAAAATTCACCACAACGTCAAAGCCATGTTTCCCTATAGCAGAAACTCAAGAATTAGAGGATAGACCTTAGTTTGGGGAGAAACCTAGCATTCTCAGTAACAGCATGTCAGTAGACTTTGATTCAAACATACGAAGCAGAAACCCAAGGAGACAAGCTGAGATGAAAAGACAGTAGGTGATGTGAAAAGACAAGAAGATAAGGATGAGAGCAAATGTGAAGTCAGTGAGATAAAATAACAAGTATAAATAAAAGACTAAAAAAAACCCAAATGCATCAATTCTCTAACAAAGGACTATTGCAGTGATATAATATACATGGAAATACACAAAGTTAACTTCCCTGATGGGTAACAGGCTGTTGGGGAAAGTTTACCTCAAATAGGTCCCTTGAGAAGGCACATAATTTTGCTAGTATATCAGCAATCATAACAAGAATAATTTTTTAAATAAGTTGATTTTATAAAGTTTTCCATTCCCAAGATGTGGGTAAATAATTTGAATTTTTTTGTATTTTTTGTGTTATACACAAGGGCCTCAAATGTAACTTTTGAGTATACTGTATTCACATTCTGTTTACAGAGTATAGTGAAATCTCTCTGTGCAGTGAACATCAAAAGAGAAAATGGAATTACCATCACGTAAATAAACTTGAGACCTCACTGTTATGACAATATTCATGTCATTCAGTGTAAATTTCAACCAGAGTGTCATTCATACTTATAGATGTTTAAGCAATTGGTCTCAAGTGGACTTTTACACCTACACCGAAATGACTATTATAGGTTCTTAGACTCATAATTTAAAAATGTAAAATAGACACTGAGGAAATTTGAAGACATTTTTATTAGAACTTGACAAAGAAACAATAATATAGGACAGGGAGATTCACATCAGCCAACAGGACAAAAGATATGGAGGAAAATGTTATGCCTTTTACATTAGCTGTGGAGGTCAGAGAAATAGAGAAGCCCGAAGTGTCAGGGTAAAATATTGTCATGGTAAATCTGTGGCTTAAGGTTCAGAGGAAATTTAATCCCAGGCTTTAGTGCCCCAAGAGAAAAGATTACATTAAGGACCTATTGGAAATATAAGTAAGACTTAGGTTTCTTGTCATAAAGGTCTTTCACTTGTTTGGTTAGAGTTACCTCGAGATATTTTATATTATTTGTGGCTATTGTAAAGGGTGTGTTTCTCTGATTTTTTTCTCAGCCCGTTTATATATTTGTATATAGGAGGGCTACTGATTTCTTTTTTAGTTTATCTTATATTCTGCCACATTACTGAACGTGTTTATCATCTGTAGGAGTTCCCTGGTAGAATTTTGGAGGTCACTTATGTATACTACCATATCATCTGCAAATAGTGAAAGTTTGAATTCTTTCTTGCCAATTTGTATCCCCTTGATCTTTTGTTTTCTTATTGCTTTAGCTAGAACTTCAAGTACTATGTTGAATAGATATGGAGAGGGTGGGCAGCCTTGTCTTGTTCCTGATTTTAGTGGAATTGCTTTGAGTTTCTCTTTATTTTATTTGATGTTAGCTGTCAGTTTGCTGTATATTGCTTGTATTATGTTTAGGTGTGTTTCTTGTATTCCTTATCTCTCCAAGACTTTTGTCATAAAGGGTTGTTGAACTTTGTCAAAGGCTCTTTCAGCATCTAATGAGATGATCATGTGGTTTTTTTTTCTTTCAAATTGTTTATATGGTGGATGACATTGGCAGATTTTCATATGTTGAATCATCCCTGCATCTCTAGGATGAAGCCTACTTGATCATAGTGGATGATTTTTTTAATGTGTTCCTGGATTTGGTTTGCCAGTATTTTATTGAGTGTTTTTGCATCAATGTACATGAGAGAGACCAATCTTAATTCTCGTTTGTTGCATCTTTGTGTGGTTTGGGTATCACGGTAACTGTAGCCTCATAAAAAATTGGCAATGTTCCTTCTGTTTCTATTGTGTGGAATAATTTGGTGAGTATTGTTATTAGCACTTCTTTGAAATTCTAATAGAATTCTGTGCTGAAACCATCTGGCCCTTGGCTATTTTTGGTTGGAAGAGTTTTAATGACTACTTCTATTTCCTTAGGGATAATAGGTCTATTTTAGTGGTTTATCTGGTTTTGATTTAATTTTGTCATGTGGTACCTAACCAGAAAATTGTCCATTTCTTTTATATTTTCCAATTTTGTGAAGTACAGGTTTGAAAGTATGATCTGATGTTTCTTTGGATTTCCTCGGGATCTGTTGTTATATCCTCCTTTTCATTTCTAAATTTGTTGATTTGGATATTCTCTCTCTGCCTTTTGGTTAGTTTGGATAAAGATTTGTCTATCCTATTGATTTTCTCAAAGAATCAACTCTTTGTTTTCTTGATTCTTTGTATTGCTCTCTTTGTTTCTATTTTATTGATTTTAGCCCTGACTTTGATTATTTTCTGCCATCTACTCTTCCTGAATGAGTTTGCTTCTTTTTGTTCTAGAGCTTTCAGGTGTGCTGTTAAGTCACTAGGGTGAGATTTCTCCATATCAATATGTAGGCACTTAGTACTATGAACTTTCCTCTTAGCAGTGCTTTCATAGTGTCCTGCAAATTTGGGTATGTTGTACACTCATTTTCATTGAATTCTAGGATGTGCCCTGGGGCTTAGGGTCTGGAGATTGGAGCAGTTTAGCTGAGATACCAGTCACTCACATGTTCTTCCAGCTGGAGCCTGTATAGGAGCTACTGATATTGCAGTGGATGGTTGGCCAAGGGGAGGATGATGGGGTAGGTGGGCTTGGGTGGCAGAGTGGGTCATGGAGGTTACAGAGTTCAGTGGGTGTCAGGGGTGGTGGTGAGGCCTGCCTGTAGGCCTCTCACCTATTGGTTGGCTGCTTCCTCTTGTCTTTCCAAACACCTGCTTTCTTTTCATCTCAGCTTGTCTCTTGGGCTTTCTACTTAGTACATGTGAAGCCAAGTCTGCCGACTTGCTTTTTTTGAGGATGCCAGCATTTTCTCCAAACTTAAATCTGTTCTCTAGTATTAAATGTCTGCTATATGATCATGTCTTCTTGCTTTTGTCATGGATTTTGTTGGTGACAAGAAAGGAGAGTGGAAAGAACATTTCATTTTCAATATTTGTTCAGTTTTCATCATTATAAATTTGCCCCTTGCATTTCTTCTTACAAATTGATTGCAAATGAAAATGGGTTTCTGTGTTTGGATCCATGATGATCTGCCATCTCTGTCATGCTTCGAAATCTTAGGTCGAAAAAATGCAGGTATCCTTTACTTCATACATGCACCTCCAAATGTCATGTCTTTTCCAGCCCTCATAGTGACTGAATTATGGTCATACATATTCACTTTTAGGTTTCCCTATACCCATGCCCTTGTCTTGCTTTTGGAAGGTCATGGTGTGTAAGCAGCACTCACACTGGAAAAGGTCTCTGGAGGCTGAGTTCTGCAAACTTAGGACCCCACAAAGCTGACTATGGAGCAGGGACCTGGGAGCCCCATGATTTGTCAAATTAGTATGGAATATGCTTCATGAAATAACTATCAAAAAGTGACTAATGCTGCTCTGAGTCCATTTATTCCTGACCTTAGTGTTGACTCATTCTCCCTAGATTTGGAGATCTACTCTGGTTTTCAATATTACCTCTTATCTGTCTATAATAGTCTGGAGAATATCACTTCAAGGTTCAGAAGTAACTATCCTGTGAAATCTAAGTATCATGAAACCATGAGGGGCACAAACATTTTATTTTCTAAATTTGCTTATTTCTTAGCATCCTACAGAAACAAGAAATGCTCTTGCATTTCTCCACTCTGTGGACCCCACAACATCAGGAAGAACTTGTTAACCCATGGTTGAAAAAAAAGGTAATGATCCTCTGTGTTCATGACCTATGATAATCTGCCGTCTAAATCATGCTTCAAAATCTAAGGTCAAAGAAATCCAAGAAACCTTAATGATGTATGTGCTCATCCAAAGCTGTGTTTTTCCTAACTGGGTAGTTATTAACACATGGTTGTGCACTTTCCTCTTCAGTTTTCCTTTGTTCATGACCTTCTCTTACGTTGGAGAGGTCATGATGTGTGGGCAACACACACACTAAAAAAAGTCTGTGAATGTGAGTTCTGTGGACTTAGAGACTCAATCTCAGAGCAGGCTGTGGAGCAGGGACCTGGGAACTTCCTGCTTTTTCAGCTTAGAAAGAAATATTCCTACTAAAATTACTCTCAGAACATCATTACTGATGATTCAAAACCATAGCTCCCTGATTTAGTGTTCATAGTGACATAATGAAATCATTATTCTTACCCTTGTAAAATATGAGGGAAATTCTAAACATTTAATCCTAATGATTAAGGACAAGTGTCAATTAATGATTTCTTACTATTTAAGAAGTATTAATTATTATTATTTTAAATTATGCAAAGTGTGTGTGTCTTTCAGTGTGTGTGTGTGTGTGTGTGTGTGTGTGTGTGTGTGTGTACAGGTAAGGACAGTTACCCCCTAGGGTGCAGAGGCTGAAGTTTTGAAAGGCGGTTAGCTATTTGAGTTCCATGCTTAAAGATGAACTCAGGACCTAAGTATAGCATCAATTTCTTTTTAACCACAAGCCACCTTAAGACTTATTATAGTTTTTTATTATGTCTGCTTCATCTCATATGAAAGGTACATTCAGATTAATTCAATAAATGGATATGTTCTTTCTATTTTATAACTTCCTTATCTATTTTGGTTGTGAAGCAGAAAACACCTTACCACTTACCTGATACACAAAGGACACAATTCTGCCCAATGTTCTAAATGGTAACGTGTATGAATAGTAACTTTCAGAGTTAATAATTGGGGCAGAACAAAGATGAAGATACAGGAGTTCATAGGGAAGTTAGACTGAACAGAAATTCCATTGTGCTTCCTTTTACATACCACATATTCAAGTGCTATCCGTTCATAATTTTTTCCCACCAGCCAGGACTGCTTCACATAGTGAAATCGCTTTCCCATGAACACAGTGGGTTTCTAGCATGAAGAAACAATGTAAGAATGGATATAAACAAGCAAACAACAAAGACATGGAATAACACCAGCTCCCCTGTGTAGATGTATCCAACCGTCGTATAAATAAGAAACACAGAACCAATGCAAAGAAGAAAGCCAAGAGGTCAGAGCTAAGAGCCAAAACCTTACCCTTCCTCCTGCAGTGGTCCTACCTCTCCGAAGGAGCTGGTACTTCCTGTGTTAAAGTCTTTATATAGTCTCTGTTCTGCCTTCTCATTGGTTGTAAACCCAACCACAGGACTGCCTCATTACAGCCTGTCTGTATAGACCTCCAGGTGTTCTATGGTTGGTAATGAGATTAAAGGCATGTGTATCCAATGCTGGCTATATCCCTGGACACACAGAGACTTACCTAGCTCAAATGTACACCACCACTGCCCTGCTTTCCTATGGCTTGCTAATAGCTCTGACCCCCAGGCAACTTTATTTATTAACATACAAATAACATTTTGGTACAAAGAAAATATCACCATACCCCTGTCTATGAAACGTTCTATAGATGACAAACTAGAGAATGGCTTCAGTGCCTTGAACACCCTCTGGCAGTTGGAATAGAGACCTTGTATAAAACTTCAGACCTAAATGTCTAGTCAGGTCTTGGCAACAGCCCAGAAGTAATATTCACACATCATTAAAAAAAAAAGCTGTTTCTTGTTTCCTTCAGCTATCAGATTCCCTAGAATTTTATTTACATGAGGGGAACAATTATTTCAGCTGGCATCCAAACACAGCCTCTTTGTTGTTATTCACATCTAAGAAAATGATTATGAATTCCTGAAGCCAAGAGCCAGGGTCTTTGGAGAGAAACCCTTCTTATTTCTATAGAGATTGGAAGCATATATTCATGCTTAGACCTGAACTCTGAGAACAAAATGATCTTTCTGATCAATCTTGGAAACTCAGTGAATTATTTTATAAATAAATTATGGGTAAGAGCAGACAAAGAAATATGGATTAAGTATTTCCTATGAATAGGAACATATGTTTATACAGTTTGATAATATAAAAAAAATCACAAAGGAGATATGCCAAGGATATCTTATCACACATGCAATATATAAATGTATGCTAAGCCCTATATATTTAAATTTATTTTTGAAGTAATTGTGTGTTGTGTTTAAGTCATTATAGACATCCTCACTGTAAGTCCTCCAGTATCATCCTCCTACTTCTTCCACAATGAATGGCCTCATTTTCTTCATTTTTCATTCAAATACATGTATTTTGTATGTACATAATTGTTTATCTAAACATGGAAACTATACATATATATGTGTGTGTGTATACACCTATATATGTATAAATATGTCATAAATATAATTATAACTTATTATGTATATGACAGACAAACTTAAGGTGTCATGTTATGGGCAATCAATAGTTGCTGAGAGAGGGAGAGTCTGTCATCCTCAGAGATGAGGTTTCTAAGACGTTATCCACTATCATGTGAAAAACGTAAAATGAGAAAAACTAAATGGACTCAGCAAGTGGCAATTAGATACACAAATATATTCAAACAACATACATATATAATTTCATATATACCTATAAGAATAAAGAAATGAAGCTATTAATTGTAGAGGGAGTATGAGGATGACACTGGAGAACTTGTAGGGAGGATGTCTCTGATACTATAAACACAATTCACAATTATTTCAAAAATAAATTCAAAAAGTAAAGGTAGGGCTAAGCACATATGTGTATATTGCATGAGTGATAGAATATTCTTGGCATATCTCCTTTGTAGATTTTTATTACCAAACTGTTTACATATATATTCCTACTCATAGGAAATACTTAATCCACATTTCTTTGTCGGCTCTTACCCATTACTTATTTTAAAAACCTGACTGATACTCCCACAGATTGATCAGAAAGGTCATTTTGTTCTCAGAGGTCAGATCTAAGCATGGAAGTAAGCTTCCAGTCTCTACAGACACATAAAGGGTTTCTCTCCAGAAGATCTTGGCTCCTGGATTTTGAATTCTTAATCACTTTCTTAGACTCAATGATGACAAAGAGGCCCTGTTTGGATTCCAGCTGAAATGATTGTTCCCCTCATGGGAGTAGAATTCTAGAAAAGCTGATGTCTGAGTGATTCAAGAAACAGCTTTCTTAGTGAAGTGTGAATATTGCATCTGGCCTATGGCCAAGACCTGGCCTGCTCAGTGAACGTTAGCCCTGAAGTTTCATACAAGCTCTCCATCCCACCTGCCAGAACGTGGTCTAGACACTGAAGCCTTTCTCTGACGTGTCCAACATAGAGTGGTTCAGAGAGAGGGATACTGAGTCTTTTTCTGTGCCCTTTGAGTATTTGCTGTTTTTTTCCATCCATTCCCAAATTATTTGTTTTTATATTTGTTTTATTATTACAGCATTCACCGAAATAAGTATTCCCTACATTAAGCAGTTAAGGCTACTCCAAAAGTCATGGTTTTCCTAACCTGATTGTGATTGACTTATGGACATATATATTCTCCTTCAGGTTTTCTTTTGCCTATTGTTACCTTCTTTTGCTTTTGAGAGGTTATGGTGTGTGGGCAGCACTCACACTAAAAAAATGTTTCTGAAGTGAAAGTTCTGTGAACATAGTCATGGTTGCTTGGATTTCTTTGACCTAATGTTTTGAAGCATACCATAGATCGTAGATCATAATGGTTCCTGAACACCAAGAACCATAACCATTTGCAAACTGTGGGTCATTAAGCTCTTCCTCATGACATGTGGTCCACAGAGGTAAGAAATGTAAAGGACAAATGTATAATGCTGAAAATATGAGCAAACACAGAAAAAAAATATTCTTGTCACTCCCCATTCCTGACACCAACTAAACTCACCTTAAGTTCAGAGACAGGTGATCCTACAGCAGACTTTCATAGTTAGAGGACAGACTAGAGTTTGAGAAAAAGCTGGCATTTCCAATATCAACATGTCAGCAGGCTTGGCTTCATACCCACTAGGTAGGAATTCAAGAAGAAAAGCTGAGATGAAAAAACAACAGGTGTTGCGAAAGGACAGGAGGATAAGGAAGACAGGAAATATTAATTCAGTGAGATGAAATAGCCAATGTCAAATAAAGAACAAGGTGACCAATATGATAATTCTGTGAACAAAGGACAATTTTAGTGGTAGAGAACTTATAGGAAACTTAATATCAACTCTCTTAATAAGTTTTCTAGTCTTTCTCATTGTTATAACAAAAGCAGCTGTGAACTGAAAAATATCCTAAATTGTGTAGCACAATTAGTAGCTCTGTAATCACTTTTATAAAACACTTAGGATTATTCATATTAACAAAAATCATATTAAATTCTACAGAAAACATTATGTGAGTTAAGCATGATAGATCAAGATCCAGTGATTTTTACATGCAATGAACATTAAGCAGTTGTGGAGCAGATTCTGACTTGGATTTATAATTTGATTATATGTTTGATAAAAGCAAACCTTAAAGCAGCTTTCTTACTTGGTTCAAACATTGGAAGGCTACAGCCCTGCAAACCTAGTTTTCGTCGTACTAGGTTTCCACACAAATTCCCCCTAACTCTAACAGTCTCTCCTCACACTCTCTCCCTTCCTCTCTCCCTCCCAACTCCTTATCCCTCTCACTCCTGCCCCCATATGCCACCTCCACCCACAGAATCTATTTTATTTTCCCTTCCCAGAGATATCTGTGCTTTTCCCTAACAGCTCTCTTCTTTACCTAACCTCTGTGGTCTGTGGATTGTAATTTAATTACCATTTACATGACAACTAATACCCACTTATAAGTGAACACATAACATATTTGCCTTTCTGTGTCCAGGTTACCTCACGCAAGACAATTTTTTTCTAGTTCCTTCAATTTGCCTGCAAATGTCATGATGTCATTTTTTAAATGTGTCAATGTACCATTTATCCATTCTTCAGTTGAGGGACATCCAGGTTGTTTTCAGTTTATGGGTATTATGAATAAAGCCACAGTGAACATAGTTGAGCAAGTGTCCTGTGGTAGGATGGATTGTCCTTTAGGTTTATTCCCAAGGGTAGTATATCTGGGTCTTGAGGTAGATTGATTCCCAATTTTCTGATGAACCACCATATATATTTCCATAATGTCTGTACAAGTTTGCACCCCCAACAGCAGTGGAGGAATGATTCAATTGCTCACCAGCATGAGCTGTTAGTTGTATTACTGATCGTAGATATTCTGACAGGTGTAAAATGGAATCTCAAAGTAGTTTTAATTTGCATTTTCCTGATGGATAATTATGTTAAAAATTTTTTAAGTACTTCTCAGTCATTTGGGATTCCTCTGTTGAGAATTCTCTCTAAACCTGGATCTCATTTTAATTAGATCATTTGTTTTTTTTATATGGATTTTTTTGAGTTCTTTATATATTTGAGATATTAGTTCTCTATCAGATGTGTGGTTGGTAAAAATCTTTTCCTATTCTGTAGGTTGCTGCTTTGTCTAATTGGTAGTGTTCTTTGCCTTAGAAAAGATTTTCAGTTTTATGAGGTTGCCCAACTGGATCAGACCCTCTTAATGGGTGAGACAGTTGATTGGCTTGATCTGTTTGGGAGGCATCCAGGCAGTTGGACCGGGTCCTGTCCTCAGTGCATGAATTGGCTGTCTGAAACCTGGGGCTTAGCAGAGATGCTTGGCTCAGCCTGGGAGGAGGGGACTAGACCTGCCTGGACTGAGTCCACCAGGTTGATCTCAATCCTTGGGGGAGTCTTTGCCCTGGAGGAGATGGAAATGGGGGGAGGGGGGGGGGGGGGGGGGGGGAGAACGGGGGAATCCATGGCTGATATGTAAAGTTGAATTATATTGTAAAATAAAATAAAATAAATTAAAAAAGCATTAATTAATTGTTGATCTTAGATCTGCACTATCAGTTTTCTGTTCAGAAAATTGTCCTTTGTGCCAGTGTTCCCTGTATTCCTGATCTCTCCAAGACCTTTATCATGAAGGGGTATTGGATTTTGTCAAATGCCTTTTCTGCATCTAGTGAGATGATCATGTGGTTTTTTTTTCTTTAAGTTTGTTTATATGGTGTATTACATTGACGGACTTTCGTATGTTGAACCACCCTTGCATCCCTGGGATGAAGCCTACTTGATCATGGTGGATAATTGTTTTGACGTGTTCTTGGAGTTAGTTTGCCAGTATTTTATTGAGTATTTTTGCATCAATGTTCATGAGGGAGATCGGTCTGTAGTTCTCTTTCTTTGTTGCATCCTTGTTTGGTTTAGGAATCAGGGTAATTGTAGCCTCATAGAAGGAGTTTGGTAATGTTCCTTCTGTTTCTACTGTGTGGAACAATTTAGAGAGTATTGGTATTAACTCTTCTTTGAAGATCTGGTAGAATTCTGTGCTGAAACCATCTGGTCCTGGGCTTTTTTTGGTTGGGAGGCTTTTAATGACTGTTTCTATTTCCTTAGGGGTTATTGGA
>CABHPP010138536.1:14814-47808 GCA_902168425.1 Peromyscus attwateri | reverse complement strand
AAATTTCCTGGAAGAAAATGAAAATATAACACAACAAAAACCTCCGGGACACATTAAAAGCAGTCTTAAGAGGGAAGTTTATAGCTCTAAGTACCTACATTAAAAATCAGAAAGAAGGGATCAGGTGGTGGTGGTGCACGCCTTTAATCTCAGCACTCGGGAGGCAGAGCCAGGCGGATCTTTGTGAGTTTGAGGCCAGCCTGGTCTACAGAGTGAGATCCAGGACAGACACCAAAACTACACCCTGTCTTGAAAAACAAAAACAAACAAACAAACAAACAAAAATCAGAAAAAAGATAGCCTGGTTTACATAGTGAGATCCAGGACAGCCAGAGCTACATAGTGAAACCATGTCTTGAAAAAAACCAGGACTGCTGGGCGGTGGTGGCACACACCTTTAATCCCAGCACTCGGGAGGCAGAGGCAGGCTGATCTTTGTGAGTTTGAGGCCAACCTGTTGAGAAACGGCATGTGAGAGGCCTTGGCAAGTTTGAGCCAAGGAGACACGCCATGCCCGCGGCGGCCAAGGGGACAAGGTGGAAAGTTACACCATACAGGCACGGCATCCACGTGGAACGTTTTATTGGGGGGAAGGGAAGGGAGGGAAGGAGAGAGAGAGAGAGAGAGAGAGAGAGAGAGAGAGAGAGAGAGAGAGAGAGAGAGAGGAGACGCACACCTTGTGGGAATAGAGAGAAAGTCAGGGGAGAGTTTTCTCTTAAAGGGGATGACTTGGTCAGAATGCTGGGCAGGTCCCCAAGGGGCCAGTCTAAATGCCAACATTCTCTAACACAACCTGGTCTTCATAGTGATTTCTAGGATAGCAAGGGCTGTTGTAGAAGGACCCTGTCTCAGAATAACTACACATACAGACAAAACAAAAATCAGAAAGAGCACAAATTAATGACTTAATGATTGTTCCTGTCAGGTTTCTATTGCTGTGATAAAGACCATGACCAAAAGCAACTTGGGTAGGCAAGGGTTGATTTCCTCTTACACTTTAAGGTAACAGTCCGTCACTGAGGGAAGTCAGGGAACGAGACAGGAACCTGGAGGCGAGACCTGAAGCAGTGGCCATGGAGGGTGCTGCTCCCGGCTTGCTCCTCATGGCTTCCTCAGCCTGCTTCCTTATACAACCCAGGACCATCCGCCCACAGTGAGCTGGGCACTCCACTTCAATTGATAAACAAGAAAATGCCCCATAGGCTTGTCTACAGGCCAATCTGATGGGGACATTTCCTCAGTTGAGATTCCCAGATAACACTCTCAAAAACAAAAACAAACAAACAAACAAACAAAAGAAAGAAAGAAAGAAAAGGAAAAATGAAGTCTGCAGGAAAATGAATGGAACTAGATGATCCAGACCCAGAAAGACAGATGCCATATACTCTTTCTTGTGGATACTAGCTCCGGGCCTTTCAGATTTGAGTTCATAACCTGCATCTGAAGAAACCAGGAAAGTAAAAAGAGACCACGGGGAGACAGGGGAAGGGTGAGGGTAACTCGGAGGGGGTGGGATGAGATCTTGAGAGGGGGCCAGTAGAAGGCAGGTGCTACAAAGGGGGTAAGAGAAAAACTGGGGGGCTTTAACTGGGGAGGAGGAAAAAGGATATTACAGGGGAGGGGAAAGAGGGGAGGCACAGTAACACTAAGGGTATTTGAAGAAGCTGTAGGGAAACAAAACTTACTTAAAAACATATATATGCATGTGTGTGGTGTGTGATTTGAACCTACTTATTGTATGTTAATAGAAACCACAATTCAGGATTTATATCCTCAGTTATTAAGATACATAGACAAAGTTCACATTTTAAACCATTTTATCAATACATTATCAAATTTGATAAGCTCTTCTCAAAAATACCTCATCATTGAATATAAACCATATTATTAAAAGTTTAAGCTGGGCATTGGTGGCACACACCTTTAATCCCAGCACTTGGGGAGACAGAGGCAGGTGGATCTCCATGAGTATGAGGCCAGCCCGATCTACAAAGGGAGTTCCAGGACAGTCAGGGCTACACAGAGAAACCCTGTCTTGAAAAAAAGAAAAAAGTTTAAGGTAACATTTTAAAAAGTTAAGGTGTCAGGTAAGTGTTTCCTGTTAAATATACAACTTAACATTCAGAGCTACATAAATAAACGTTCACTAAAGTTTGACTCAGCTTTATGAAGGCATGCTTTGTGAGCAATAGTAAATTTCCCCATATTTATTTATCTAAATGGAGTTACTGTACATGAGGTGGCGACGCTCCCCCTAAAAGCCTCAGCACCAGGCATGAGAAACCTCCCCTTGAGTTACTGTAAGAAGAACACAAGAGCCCCCCAAAACAATATGGGCTGTTGCCATTGCCTTTGGTTGCCGTCCAGAACTTGAAGGCAAGACCTTCTTGGTGAAGACACTTCAGATGCAGGGCTTGGAGAAATTGAGCTGGAGCTGAAATGGAAGCCTCCTTCCTGAAGACCAGTTCTCACAGAGGGAATGTGCTGTGCAAGCTGCCGAGAGAAGAGAGCAATCTATAGACCTACCCAGCTGGAAAACCCAGGAAGCACGAAACAAGATCTCCCCAATGCTGCAATAGCCACTTTTATCTTGAGGTAACCAACAACTGTCTAATTGGATTTAAGGTCCGCTCAATGGGAGGAAATCCATGTCTGGTACTGTAATCCTAGCCAACTACCCATGGCTGAAGAGCTCATAGATCTGAGTGGAGATTCTCCTACTACCTTTTCCTTAAACCAAATGTAATTTATTTTTTTGAGACCATTTCTCTGTGTAACAGCTCTGGCTGTCCTGGAACTCACTCTGTAGATCAGGCTGGCCTCGAACTCACGGAAATCTGCCTGCCTCTGCCTCCCGAGTGCTGGGATTAAAGGCATGCACCACCACTACCCAGCCCAATATAATTTTTAACTGTATCGTAAACGTATCTTTGTGTCCACAGATAAGGACAGCTCTCACCGCTCATCAAAGAAGCTTCTTTTTGTAACAGATGTAGTCTGTTACAAATAGTCTCACTATTATAGGAATCCACAACCAGTCAAAAAGCGGAGATTAAGGATCTGTGGGGTGCCTATCCCAAACTGATACGTATCCAATACAATCCCTACACCTAATCAAGGAAAATCATAAAAGGAGAAGAAAGATTTTAAGAGTCAGTGGCCCAGGACACTTGTTACTAGATAGTGTCCCCTAGGCATGACAAGGAAAATACACCCATGAAATCTCAACAATATGATTGCCTGAACAAGACCAACATAAAGACAACATCTATTGACATGCCAGTGTGGACAGAGGACATCCCACATGGTCCCAATCCTAAATGGAGGGCTCTGATGGACAAGAGCTGCTGAAAGAGAATCACTTTCTTCCAGGGACGAGTTTCTGCATTGAATGTGCAATCCCAAGTGGTCAGCCCTGGGGACCTGCTCATACAAGCAATGCTAAATGAACTTAGAAGATGCATATATGTGTGTATACATATGTACGTATATGCAAAAATAATAAAGAAGAAGCCATGAATTGGGAGGGGGTAAACATGGGAGGAGTTTAAGGGATGAAGAAAGGCATGGAGTGATACAGACTCGATGCTCATGTACAAAGTACTCAAAGAGTTATTTAAAAAAATTGAATGAAAAAAAGAGGTGGTTTCTGTTGGGGACTATGCACAATGGAAAGGTCTTCCATCTAGCAGTGACACACAGGAGACACTGTGACAAAGCATGTTGTTAAGTTGACCTCTGTTAGGGGTTAGGTACAAAGAGGCAGTCTAACAAATCAGGCTCTTAAGATATTCTCGGAGGGAAGAGGGACACAAGGAAACAATCTTACAAAGTGGCTCCTTAAGGTGGTCTCTGTTGGTGGAGTGCCGAGGGGACAGTGTACAGAGGGCAGTGTTGAGGTGACTCTGTTGGAGGAGTGCACAGGGGACAGTCTACAGATGGCAGTGTTGAGGTGATGTTGGTGGAGTGCCCAGGGGACAGTGTACAGAGGGCAGTGTTGAGGTGACTCTGTTGGAGGAGTGCCCAGGGGACAGTCTACAGAGGGCAGTGTTGAGGTGGTCTCTGTCGTGGTGGATGGTGGCAACTTAATATCCTTCATTGCAGATCCAAAATGAGAGATGGGCTGACAAGCTTCCTCAGCAGCTGGAGGGGAGCTGTAGTTCCCCATGCTGTCACTAGATGACTGTGTGAGTATGTCCAGAAGAGAAAGAAGAGAAATTAACTGGGTCCCAGATCATTCCAAAGAGAGAGTAAACCAAATTAGGCTTTTCCTACATGCTTCTCCAATAATAAAACAGTAGGGAGGCCCTGTGTGTTCCAAAATCTGAGTGGCTGCCTTCAAAGACTCAGAAAGCTATGCACTTCCTCTGGATAAGTTAAACTAATGGCTAGCACACTCTATCCTCCATTTTGTGGCTTCTTTCCTTATTTTATTTTGGTGTTTTGTTATTTGTTCTTGTTTTGTTTGAACTGGGGTCTCACTTTGTAGTCCTGGCTTTTCTAGAATACACTATGTAGACCAAGCTGGCCTCAAACCCAAGGCTATCTATCCTCTTGCCTCTGCCTCCTCCTAGGTGCTGAGACTACAGTCAGGCATTGTAATCCCCAGCTATGACTTGTTGATTCTCTTCTCTCCGTGTTTTTCTCTATCTCAGACCAGAATTCACAGGAGAGGCACCAAGCAAAATTTTGGTAAGTCCGTGTTTGAAGTACCTTTGGTAGCTCTCCACATAGCATTTCTTACATTCTCATACATACTTCCATAACATTTGGAAACTTCTAAATTAGGTCAGATCAAGATCGACGTAGATACAAATCCTCTTGGATTTCGATTAGATAATGCTGATTCTTTAGTATTGGTACATTGGTGGTATATATGTCTATGGATATTTTTCATAAGAGTGTTTAGAATTTTTAAATGACCTTTAAAATGTTATTGATTAACAGATCCCACTTCAGTAGAAACCTCACTCGGCATCCTCTCTTCCTTTGTACGTCCACGAGTTGTAAAGCTTACTTAGACCTCTTTCTGAATCCATAATGTCATTGGTCTGCTACACAGATATTCTCACTTCACATGGAAATCAAAGGCTGCAGAAACAACAGCTTGTGAGAAGTTACCAAAAGCTTGGAATTGACTTTCTGAAGAAAGCGTGTGGGCATCATTTCTTTCTTCTTTTATCTGTGTGTATGTGTGCCATGCTCATGTGTGCATTATTATGTGTGAATGCAGGCGTTTGTACGCCATTGCCCAGGAGGTCATGGGCAACCTCAAACGTCATTCCTCACTTTCTCCATGTGTGTTACTGCATCTCTTCTGTCTGGTTTTGTCTTTTCTTGCCACCTGGCTGACCCACCAGCTTCCAAGGATTCTCCTGTCCCTGCCTCCCACCTCCCCATAAGAGTGCTGGGATCACACACACACACTACCACCATGACTGGCTTACATGGGTTCTGGGGATTGAACTCTGGTCCTCACACTTGCATGATGAGCATTTTACCCATTTCCTAACCCTAGCGTGATTTACTACATCCGTCAAATACTCTCCGTAGCTTACTCACAAGCATTGTGGCTACTGTTACGACTCTTAACGCATTAGTAACAAGTGATGAGAGAACACATTTGTTGTTTGTTTTTCGAGGCAGGGTTTCTTTGTGTAGCTTTAGCTGTTTTGGAACTCGCTCTGTAGACCAGGCTGGCCTTGAACTCACAGAGATCCGCCTTTGAGAGAATGCATTTTTATAGTGACCCAGAGACTGGTAGAAGCTATCAAGGGGCATAAATCAGCATGAACTCTTGAAAGTGGCTGGCGTGGCAAAATACTGCCAGGGTGAGATGACTTTTCTATTAACTTAGCTATAAAGTCTGGCTATTAACTGCGTACTTAATTGGCTCCTCCTGCAATGGAATCATAAAAGCATTTGGTCCCACAGGCTAAAGAACATGCTGTACCTGTTGAAAACTGTTTAAGGCACCTTTGAAAGTCTGATTACAACTGAGCAATGACTAAACGTAACCTTATTAACCAGACTTTTAGAGCTGGTAGGAATGGTGACTACCTACACAGAACTGTGCCCAGACAGCTAATTCTGAATCTTGCCTCCGCCGTGTACAGTCTGCACAACGCTAATTATGTATTTTAGCTTTCCTGAGCCTTTATATCTCCATTCTAGAATGAGAGTAACAGTAACTATCCTTCTTCCTTGTAGAATCTGAATAATTAGGTTTGATCACACACAGAAAAGAGTTTTAAAGACACAGCCTACCACAAATATTAGTTACAGTTCCCAAGCCAGGCAATCATACTTTACCGATAAGGGGACTGGCCCAGAGGAGCTGACTGACTTGGCCAAGGATCAATTGTGGCTAAGTTCAAAGGAGGTCACGATCGCCAAGGCTTCTCAGGACATCAATCAGTACTTCTTTGACTTGTTATATAAACTAAGTCTCCACCCATGTCTCATTTACATACAATTTATCACCCAGCCATAAAAAGTCATTAAAATTTAACTTTGAGTTTGTTAGAAGCTAGATTTAATCACCATGTATGTGTACATGTATTACTAGGCTTCCAAGTGCCCCTGAAGGAAAAAGGGGTTTGTTTGGTTTTAATGGTGTATGTCAGTGCTTCGATAAAACGTCTAGTTTTATGAGAGTCACATGAGATGATTTGAATCCTAAATCCAATTACTGGGAGGAATCTATAAAAACAAACCTTGTATAAAAGCTAAAACTTCCACCGTACTTTCAGGCTTCTTTAAATAACTTTTTACCTTCACTCTAACCTTTAATTTTGCTACTAACAAAGAAAGCACCATCTGTGGCTTCAAAGGAAAAAAAATCCCATTTTTAAAAAACATATATTTGTGTGTGCCTGCTTGTCCAGGTGTGCACCACGTGCACACAGGTGCCCACGGAGGCCAGAAGAAGGCATCGGGTCCCCTGGAGCTGGAGTTACAGGCAGTTGTGAGCTGCCTATGTGGGTGATGGGAACCAAACTTTAGTCCTCTGCAAGGACAGCAAGTGCATTTAAACACTGAGCCATCTCTCCAGGCCCTCAAAATATCTCAGCACTGGGGAGGCAGAGGTAGGCAGATCTCTGAGTTCAAGGCCATCCTGGTCTATGTAATGAGTTCCAGCCAGAACTGCATAGTGAGACTCTGTCTCAAATAAGTAGACAGACAGATAGATAGATAGGTAGATAGATAGATAACTTATTCTAAAGTTTTGTTTGCTATAATACAATCATTTATCAGTAATGTGTCTATGATTATAGCATCCAAAGAATGTTTTTACTGTTGTCTTAGATCAAGCTGTTGACCAGGTGGAGTAAACAATAAACATTTCTTTCTTTCTTTCTTTCTTTCTTTCTTTCTTTCTTTCTTTCTTTCTTTCTTTCTTTCTTTCTTTTTTTTTTTGGTTTTCGAGACAGGGTTTCTCTGTGTAACAGAGTCCTGGCTGTCCTGGAACTTGCTTTGTAGACCAGGCTGGCCTCGAACTCACAGAGATCCTCCTGCCTCTGCCTCCCGAGTGCTGGGATTAAAGGCGTGCACTACCACCACCTGGCACATTTCTTTCTTAAATGTGTTGGTTGGCTTGTCTGTTGTAGTACTCAGCATTGAACCTAGAGCTTTGGACACACTAGACAGGGCTCTACCACTAAGATATACCTGCACTCCCATAAACATTTGTTTTTGCTTACTTTGGAGACTAGAAAATCCAAGATCAAGCTGTTGGAAGCTTTCATGTGGGTGGGAACCCCTGACTCATGGTTATCTTCTCTATAGCTTCACGTGATAGGAAGAAAGCTGGAGAACTCTCTGAGTTTTTGTGTCTGTTTTTGTTCTTTGAGATTAGATCTCATGTAGCCCAGGGTGGTCTCAAACTTGCAGCAATCCTCCTGCCTTTGCCTCCTGTGTAGTGGGATTAAAGGTATGAACTACCCTGCCCGAACTTTGCTTGGGACTTTTGTCTTGCTGTGTTTGTTGAAATAGAGACATGACGAATAGGAAGAAGTGTTATGACAAGAGTGTGGATGTTGACGTCAGCACCCTTGGGTTTAAATGCAGTTTCCATCTTTGCTGGAAGTGTGGCTTCAGCAAATTACAGAATCCAAGACTCCAGTCTCCCCAGCTAAAAAGTGAGGATAACAAATTTCACATTGAAATGTAGTCATGAGAACTAAGTGATCTAGTACTCACTTACATAAAGTTCTGTATAAATACCTGGCATATAAAAGCACCTATTTTTATATGCTGATATGTTTCTCCTAAGATCTACCCCATCCACATCCTACTCACCATAGGACTTCAGAGTGGGGGTCAAAAAGCAGGGCCACACTCACGGGCATTTCTGCACAGGTGCTGGCTGCGTGGTCCCACCCGACCCCTGGGCCGTGCACCCGGGGTGTGCACCCTTCGACGCCCCCTCCCCCTCTCTCTTTCTGTCTCTCTGTGTCTCCCTCTTTCTGTCTCTCTGCCTCTTTATCTCTCTATTATAATAAACTCTCCACCCGGATGCATCCTCTGGGTTGTGAATGTCCACTCGCCAACCCACTGCCATGCCTGCCATGGAGTGGGTCCCCCGCCAGCCCACGGCTGCATCTGCCCAGAGTGTTTACCTGCACACGCGGGATACCCTTGGGGTTCCCCCGCATAATAATAATAAACCATAACAGTTTCCTTTTTCTCTCTTCTTTTCTCTTTCTTTCTTTTTGTGAGACAGGGTTTTGCTGTGTTGTTGCGTATTTCTGGCTGTCCTAGAACTCATTCTGTAGACCAGGATGGCCTCAAGCTCACCAGGCTGGCCTTGAACTCACAGAGATCCACCTGTCTCTGCCTCCTGAGTGCTAGGACTAAAGGCCTGCGCCACCACTGCCTGGCTTACTTGTGTGATTTCTGTCCCTATCTGCCCATCTTCGTTCCATCTAGAGAGCTTTTGGTTTCTGCCCCGTTTCCCCACCCACTTGTATTCAGTGCCTGTTCCTTGATGCCTTATGCCGTCCTATCCCAGGGGGATCTTTATCCAGTGTGGGAAGGAGTCACATACAGTCCAGGGCCTATATGGAGATTCAAAACTGCCTCCCAGTCTTAAGACGTTTCTTTAGTTTATAATGTTTATGGAAATAAATTTGAAAGCTGGATATGGTGACCCATGCCTATAGACTCAGCTCCTTGGGAGGCTGAGATAGTTCAGGGCAAGCCTGGGCAACATAATGACACTTTATCTCTAAAAAGGGGGGCGCAAGGATTAGGTTATTTTCTTACAATTGCTTTTCTTGGAATCTGAGTAACCTTTTCTCTAGCGTGATCGGGGTTTTTTTTAAAAAAAGTCTCAGCCGGGCGGTGGTGTTGCACGCCTTTAATCCCAGCACTCGGGAGGCAGAGCCAGGCGAATCTCTGTGAGTTCCAGGCCAGCCTGGTCTACAGAGCGAGATCCAGGACAGGCACCAAAACTACACAGAGAAACCCTGTCTCGAAAAACAAAAACAAACAAACAAAAAAAAGTCTCAATTATTTCCGGTAGAATAAAAAGAACACAAAACTTGTTTTAAGCGTTTTTGTAAGAGGTGACTTCTGCCCACCCATCTTGCACTTTTTGTGGTGTTGGCTCTATTTAAAAGATAACATCCGCTAAGTAGATATCATGTATCCTGGAGCTCTTCTGGGGCTTGGAGTATGGTTTGAACCTGAGAACCTAAAACCCCAATGCCATAAGCCGAAGCTACACCAAGACAAACCAGCGATTTAGCCCTGAAGGGGGGTCTCGAGCTAAACAGACTCAATAGCATCCCCGGGATGACAAGTGTCTCCTTTCTTAGGAAGATGGCACACTGTCTCGACTCGGTCTGATACCAAGGGCTGCTGTCTGCTCAGGAGACTGTCTATAGAATTTTGATTTTTCTACTCTAAGGAACTCCCTTGTAATCATTTCCCCAATTCTCAAATAGAGGCTTTTTGTTTCCAGTCTGTTCCCTGTTTGCCAGTTGCTGAACCTTCTATTCTCTGCCAGGACAGTTAATGAATACATCTCTATGTGTGGTGCTGTGCAAGGTGGAAGCATGTAGAAATGTTCAGGAGCCAGGGACCATTGTGATGAGCCTCTTGTGGGTAAGAGGGGAAGTGTTTCTTCCTGGAAACTTAGAAAAGGTTGATTCTACTCAAAATTCAGGTTACTTTCTCCCTCTGCTGTTCTTAACTCTGACTGCTTATTAGAATCTTACCACAACTTTCCACTCCCAGCCAGGTGAGTCAATCTCCCTGGGATTTGAAGATCCAGGGTGGTTATTTTTTAAAGCTCTTGAAGTGATGCTAATGAGCACGCTGGGTTGAGAATACCTGCCTTACATTTAAGGATAAAGTGCATCTGCGTATTATGACCATCTCCACCGTGTAAGCAGAAATCACTTAGGTACCTAGCAACTCACAAGCCAGCTTGAAACCATCAATGGAGCCAACGGCTAAAGGACAAAAAATGTCGGCTTTATATAAGAAAGAACTTCTTGACCCCAGCTGTCTAAACAATGCATTTGGGAAGATAAGGAACTGGTCCATCAAATGTTCCTGCAAATACAAAAAGTTCATTAGTACTAACTGGGAAACCGATCATAGACACTGACCACTAACATGGCAAAGATTGTGTTAGATAATGTAAGATATAAAATTAGTTTTCATAGTAAATCTAATTCCTGGGCAGAACCTTGAGGAATCAATGGATGTGGTCAGATGAATGAAAGGGAAAAGCAAGATTGACAGCATTTTTCAGAGTCAAGAAGTGACTGTGATGCTTGTGGTTTGGATAAAGGAAAGGAAACAAGGCTGGGGCTGGACTATGGGGAAATCTGGGAGTAGGAAAAAAACTTACACCATGTTCAACAGAGAAAGGAAGAGTTGGCTTTGGGAAGCCTGATGTTGTAAGCATCAGGAGCTACGCCCAACAAACTTCAACAGAAAAAATTATGGGAAAAATAGGAGGAGCTTCCAGAGTCAATGGGAAGGCTAAAGAACCAGGCCAGAAAGTAGACTATCATGGTGGCCTCAAAGCAAGGCCCAAAAATATCCAGGCATGTTTGGTCTCTTTATGAGGGTTCTGCAGAATTCACATTAGAAAACACGGCCAAGGTGGATAATTTTTTTGATGTGTTCCTGGATTCGGTTAGCCAGAATTTTATTGAGTATTTTTGCATCAATGTTCATGAGGGAGATTGGTCTGTAGTTCTCTTTCTTTGTTGCATCTTTGTGTGGTTTGGGTATCAGAGTAACTGTAGCCTCATGAAAAGAATTTGGTAATGTTCCTTCTGTTTCTATGGTGTGGAACAATTTGAAGAGTATTGGTATTAGCTTGTCTTTGAAAATCTGGTAGAATTCTGCACTGAAACCATCTGGTCCTGGGCTTTTTTTGGTTGGGAGACTTTTAATGACCATTTCTATTTCCTTAGGGGTTATTGGTCTATTTAAATAGTTTATCTGGTCTTGATTTAACTTTGGTATGGGGTACCTATCCAGAAAATCATCCATTTCTTTCAGATTTTCCAATTTTGTGGAGGGACACATGGATGACCCTGTGAAGGAGAAGTGGATGAGATCTACATGAATGGACTGGGTGTGGTGGGGTGGCAGAGGGCGAGGAGTGGGGGATGAGAACACAGGGAAATGGGAGGGTCAAGCTGGAACAGGGACAGAATGGGAGGGCAGGGAGGAAGGTACCATGATAGATGAGGACATCATGGGAATTGGAAGAGGCAGGGTGCTGGGGAGGCCTCAGGAATCCACAAGGTTGACCCCACCTTGGTCTGCTGGCAGTGGTCCAGAGGGTGCCTGGACCAGTCTACTCTGGTGACCAGCCTAGCAAATAACCTAGCTGTCATCATAGAGCCTTTGTCCAGTGACTCATGGAGGCAGATACAGAGATCCATGGCCAGGCACCAGGCTGAGCTCCAGGAATCCAATTGAGGAGAGAGAGGAGAGATACTGCAGGCGAGGGACATCGAGAGACGTCGAGATCATGATGGGAGGACGTGCAGAGACGACCGGCCACACTAGTGGAAGCCCATGAACTGTGGACTGGTGGCTGTGGAGCCCCCATGGGACTGGACTAGGCCCTCTGGACATGGAAGATGGTTGTTTGGCTCAAACTGCTTGGGGGGCACCCAGGCAGGGGGATCGGGATCTGTCCCTGGTACATGGGCAGGCTTCTGGAATCTGGTGCCTGTGGTGTGACACCTTGCACAGCCTTGGTGCAGTGGGAAGGAACTTGGACCTGCCTAGGCTCAGTGTGCTGGGCTCTGCTGATTTCCCATGGGAGACCTCGATTTGGGGGATGTGGGGATGCGGAGTGGCTTGGGAAAGAGGGCTGGGGAGTGGAAGGTGGGAGGAGGGGGGGTCTGTGGATAGCATGTGGAGTGAGTAGAAAATTTCTTAAAAAAAAAAAGAGAAAAAAAAAAAAAGAAAGAAAACACGGCCAAGTCATGGTCACGTGCTCAAGTTTCTAGACTATATCAAATCAGAAAAAAAGAGGTCCCTAAAAGAGAAGAGAAACGGAAGTGGACACAATGCTGGATAGTCAAGGGACAGCATGTCTTCACAGACAGCATCACTCAGGGTGTCCCCAGGCTATCCTCAGTCCTCAGTGTCTTGGGACTCCACGTGTACACCACCACTTCTGTCCCAGGGGAGGTTTTGAACAAGGAAGCAATGTGAATAACGCTTCAGCGAAATCTGTCAGTTTGTGAATGGGCTAAAGGAATGAGAAACCCAAGGGAGATGGCTTGGAGGGTGGCAGTGGGAAAAGGAGTTCAAAGTGCGATAGTTGTGACGACTACCAAACAGTTAAGAAAAAGAAGAGAGAGTCAGAGACAACTGCAAATACTCCAGAGAGAGTACAGAGATGTTGGTGGTAAAGGAAAGGCTGTGGCGTCAGCTGGAGAGGAAGGAAGAGCTGACGGTGCTCAGTTGGTAGTCAAACCGCAGTAGAGTTACCCGTCTAGAAGGCTCGGGCACAGCAGCCACAGGCTGGCTTACAGAGTAGGAAGGTGATGAGCAGAAAAGGTGGAAAACTCTCTTCCAAATGAGGAGGAGAGGATGGCAGAGAGGGAGGAATGGGTAGATAGATAGAGATGATAGATGGATGAATAGATAGATGGATAGATAGACAGACAGACGGACGGACGGACGGACCGACGGACAGACGGATGGATGGATGGATGGACAGATAGATAGATGATAGGTAGGGAGATAAATAGATGATAGATAGGTAGATAGATGGGTGATAGGTAGGTAGACAGACAAATAGAGAGACAGATGGGTAGAGAAACCCCAAAAATGAGTTGTAGAGAAGGTCTGAGGAATTCAAAGTGAGAACTTCTGTATTGTGAAAGCAGTATTCTATTTTCATTTTTCTCCCTAAATCCCTTTCTCTTCCAGATACCCCTCTAATTATATATCCTTAATGGTAACCTTGCTGCCATAGACTGCAGGGGTGTGTGTGCGCATGCGTGTGTTTTAACACACACCTTAACTTGTTGATGCTCATGAGCATCATGCTCAGGACCTGCACTGTGAGCCCAGTAGCCCCCAGCCACTCACTGTTAAGCTTGAAGCTCTCAAGTACTTGAAATATGGGCACTCCAAATCAGGACGAACTATAAATATAAAATGTACACAAGATTTCAAAGACTCAATTCGAAAGCAAAGAATACAAACCATCTCTAATAATTTTTACACTGGCTGGGTGGTGATGGCACATGCCTTTAATCCCAGCACTCAGGAAGCAGAGGCAGGCAGATCTCTGAGTTCAAGGCCAGCCTGGTCTATAGAGTGAGTTCCAGGACAGCCAGGGCTACAGAGAAAAACGCTGTCTTGAAAGAACCAATATAAATAAATCAACAAATAATAATATAAAAAATAAATAATCAATTTTTAAAAAACAATTTTACACTGGTTGAAATGACACATTAACTATGCTGTGTTAAAAGTATTTTTAAAAATTAACTTTGTGTGTGGGTGTGTGCACATGTGTGTGAGTGTGTGTGCATATGTGTGGGCCTCCTCTGAGTGTCCTGCCCTATCACTCTCTGATTTATTCCCTTGAGACAGGCTCTCTCATTGAACTGGCAGTCAGCAAACCCCAGTCATCCTCCTGCCTCCACCCCGTGTGTGTGATGCTGGGTTGGAGGCTTGTAGAGCTACACTTGGGTGCTGGAAGTTGAGCTCAGGCCATCAGGCCTCACAGTAAGTGCCTCTGTGTACTGAGCAATCCCCTCAGCCCCTCATTTTACTTTTTATAGTGTGGCTACAAGAACATTTAGGGTACCCCGCGGAGCTAACACATTTTATGCTGTTACTGCTGTAGATATCATCTCCTTTTAGTTTTTGAGACAGCATCTGACTATGTAGACCAGTTTGTCTTGAACTGGTGATCTTTCTGCCTCAGTCTTCAAGCACTAACACGACGGCATTTTCTCCACATGTGGCTAGATTTTAGACACTTGCCTCTATACACACAAAGCTCTATGTGGTGTCTCATCAGTACCAAGCTCCAAGTGCACATCACCCTGAAGTCGGGCAGCGAGTAACAGACAGCCATCAATGGCTTGGATTTGCATTTTGATGTCATCCTCCACAACCAGATCTGAAAGATGTGTTTCTTATATTTTTAAACATTTTTTAAATGCTTGTAAAAGACAAAAACAGGATCATGTGCGATCACAGAAGCTAAGAAAAGGGAGTTGCTAATAACAGAAAAAAAAAAGTCGACTTTAGCCAAAAGAATAATGAGGGGCAAAATTATTCTGTTTATGACTTTTGATAGCTGTGCTATCTTTCTAGTTATGTTTTAGATGGGTAAATGTTAAAATTTGCATCTCAAAGAACACATTAACAGACGGTAAGAAAGGCAGAGCCCGGCACAAGCATGCTGAGTGACAGACTAACCCCAAGTTTTAATCTAAACATCTGCTAAAGTTTATTCTTTCATTTAATATATTTATCTTTGCTTGTGTGGGTGTTCTGCCTGCATGTGGCTGTGCACCATGTGCATGTAGTGCACATGGAGGTCAGACGATGGTGCCAGATCTCCTGGAAGTAGAGTTACAGATAGTTGTGAACGGCCATGTAGGTGCAGGGAATCTACGTAGGTCTTCAGCCAGTTCTAACCACTGAGCCATCTCTCCAGCCCCTGAAAAGATAAATGACCTCAATGTGGATGACAGAGACCTGGCGGTAATAGAATGGTCTTATTATAGCTCCACCTGTATTTGGTTCATCACTTGCTTACCGTGGAAAGCAAGTTAATCTCCATCCCTTCCCAGCTCAAAGTTAAACTGTCTGATTCTGTCAGTGCAGAACCCCACAAACTGGCCCCATCCAGCATCCCATGTCTCCTAATCCCCACAAACAATATGTGCTGCATACATAGAAGGGCACCCTTGTTTATATTTACACCTTTTCATCAACGCTTTGGGAGGTCTCACGGTTAAAAATGGCAGCTTCAGGCACACAGTAAGTTTCTGAAGTAACATTTCCTAAAGTTGAATAGCCGCTCTCTACATAGCTTGACGTGGCTAAAATCCATGGGAGCAACTGTTTTCACCTGGAAATAACTCACCTGACTTCATACAAAGACAAATGCTAAAGGGGGGAGTGACTATAAAATAACACATTCAAAATGAGATACCAAATGGCATGGTGTTTAGAAGCTGAGGTCAACCCCAGGCCTGCTAATATGCCCGTTACGGCCACAGAAGTATAGGCTTGCTACAGTAAGTATTGTAATCTTCTTCAAACCCTTTAATTCAGGAAAGCAGTCGGTAGGTTCCAGGGAGTCAAAGGTGACGAGAGCGGCTCACCTCAGACTTAAGCTCAGGATGTCTCGAGCTTGATGTCATCTATTCTGGATTCATATTGGGAATTCCATTTCACTTGAAGCATTAGCAGTTACTGGAATTTAAAACAGCTAATTATAAACTAAGGCTGACCCTTTTCACTTGGCTCCCAACTTTAGGTTTAATTATGGCTGTGTAAATGTATAATTTTCATTTTTTTTCTTTTAGCATTTATGAGGCTTTGGGTACAAGTCTGGGCATCTCATTAAGGATGTCAAATGTTTCCAATGTATCTTATGACAGTTGTGACTTCAGTGTCTACTGGAAAATTTTTGCAGATGTAAGAATTTGTCTCGCGAGATCATTTTTGACATTGAGTTGAAATGCATTTCCCAAGGCAAAAGTAAAAATTGTACTTTTCAAATTTCAGCTGTGATTCTCCCTGCCCCCCACAAAATTCAGTAAGCCTTTCGTCTGCTCTTTCTGGGTTTGCTCCCGGAGTGTTAAAATTTATTCTTTGCTAGTCTTTCAGGTTATCTACGGACAAAGAGCTCGAAGTATTTGTACACCTGAAGAGCTCTTTTGTTTTTATCCTCTGGTGATAATCAGTGTACAGACTTATTTTGACCACCGTTAGAAATAAAATGATTCCTTCACACAGATGTAAAGAGGCTTCAGCACACTGAAGATGGGACTGTTTCCTGGCTCTCGCTCTCTCTTTCTGATGAGAAATATGTCCGTCCTTTCTTGCCAGCCAATCTCCTTTTAATTCTAGACTTTTCATTACTTGTAGCAAGTATGCAGGTGTTAACTTGGCTTTTAAATTCTACTTGAACTAAATGTACTCTTTTCATATTTTCTATTTTTTTGGCTTGAGAGTTTCTCTTCACCTAAAATTGTCAACACTGTTGCTGTAAATACTGGTAAATGGATAGTTTCATTGGTAATTATCACATTTATTTATTTATTTGATTGTTTGTTTGTTTGTTTGTCTGGGGTGGAGGCATGCATGGCCCTGCAATTCTCTTTCCACCATGTGCGTCCCAGGATTTGAACTCAGGTCCCAGGGCTGCTTCACAGCCATGAGCTGCTGAGTCATGTCTTTGCCTGCCCTCATTCGTACTTGGTCACACTGGAGTTTTATGAATTTCGTGAGGTTTTGTTTATGTTTCTCATATTTTTGTTTTTTATTTCAAACACTGAAGAAAAAGTCCCCTGGGCTCTGTGTGACTGGCTACACTCCTTCCCTTTTTAGAAATGAACAAGGATCATTGAATCTTCAGCTCCTTCTCCAGAACCAAAAGAGCCGTTTACATCAGCTGTGTGTAGATTGACAGTTTCTCTTCTCAGATATCGGGTTCCCAGACACATCTAAGCCTTTTCTCTTCAGGGCTGAACTAAAACCCCTTATCATTAAGGGGTTTTACAATTCCTCGGTCTTATACCCACCCTAGATCAGCCATGTAGGTAAGGAGGATAGTGCAGAGTGTTTATTTTGCTTTTTTTTTTTTTTTTTTTTTGCTTTTTTATTCAGGGTTTCGCGGTTCCGCTTTTCGCCTTTCCTGGAACTCACTCTGTAGCCCAGGCTAGCCTCGAACTCACAGAGATCCGCCTGCCTCTGCCTCCCGAGTACTGGGATTAAAGGCTTATTATTAATCAGCTCTAGACCCTACTTCATTTTTACTCAACCCTCTTAACCCAAAAGACAGGGATTTCATTGTGATTTCTCTCAACAGTTATTTGAAAGAAAAAAAAAGTAAAACAAGAATAGTTCAAGACCTTGGTGCTCAACCCGGGTGTCCCCATCTGCTGGGATGTCACCAGACAGAGGCTGCTGACCCTATAGCTCACACCTGGGACACCTTCTGAGTCTTGGCTGCAAAAGCAGAGAGGACAGGAGCCAGCACAGGACCCAGGTAGACAGCATCTTGACACTCTGCTGAACCCCAGGCAGCATCATTCATGTTGGCCATCAGCAAGCTTGCTGGTAACAAGTGGGAACTTTCAATGGGGAAGATCCTGTGGGTAGGGATGTGGTTAACAGTTACCAGGTTACTGTCTGGTCCTGGATGTGGAAGTTACCTCTTCTTCATCTTGGTGTTGACTACATTATAGTCTCCTGAGTAAACGAATCCTTGCCTTTTCTAGAGTTTCTTCATGAGAAAGCAGAACCTCCAGGCTTTTTCCGAGGCTCAGCCACCTGGCCTCCAGCTTTGTCTCGCTGGCTCCCTCAGGGAAGATACCCTTCTTTCTACTGAGTGTCTCTCTTCACTCATGTCCTCTACATGCACCTCTTCTTGGTTCTAGAATACTCCACCGGACTGTGGAGTACAGAGGGCCTGAGAAATCAACTGAACAAGGGAATGGAAAAGGGCAAACAAAGATAACCCACCATGCTACTGCTTTGATTCCTGCCGACGAGCCCATAATTTTTATCGCTTGGCTTTGGACAGTTCAAGTTCAGGGCGACCTTCTCAGGTAGTCTCCAAGGTCTCTGTCATTTCTAGATGATCCTCTTTCCATCCAAACTGGTTCACACTTGCAGCAATTCGGGGCCTTCTAGATTTCCAGGTTTCTTTGTTGGCGTGTTTACTTTTTTGTTCTTCTGAGATAGGATGTCACTATGTAGCCCTGACTGGCTTGGAACTCACTATACAGGCCAGGCTGGCCCGGAACTCACAGAGATGCGCTTTATTCTGCCTCCTGGATGCTGGAATTAAAGACGTGTGCTACCATGCCTGTCTCTCCTCCCCTTTTAAAACATGGTTTCATGTATTCCAAGCTGACTGAAAACTCACTATGTAGCCAAGGAAGACCCTGAACATCTTGAGCCTTCATGGAGTTTTGCAGTTCCATGAAGGCTCAAGGTCCAGGGCAGCAGCCTCAGCTCCCAGCCTAAAATTTGTTGAACTCAAAAGAAAAGTCAGATTGGTTTAATATCTGAGCAGCAAAGCGTTGATTCCTCCTTGCTCTGGTTTCTTTAGATCTTTTTTTCTTGATCTGTGCATTCCTTTATGTTTTAGTCCAGGATATCTAATATGGAGTGTACTCCATGGCATGTGCATGCTGGTACACTCATACATACCCAAAGTAAATAAATGCACACTAGAAGAATTGGAAGAAGAGAAGGAGGAGGAGGAGGAGGAGGAGGAGGAGGAGGAGGAGCAGAGAGTAGGTTAAAAAAACCTGTTAATTGGGGTTTACTGTCTATTTGACTGTTTCCATTAGAAGTTCTGAGCCATTAGAACCACCAAACTGGCCAGGCAGCGGTGGCACACGCCTTTAATGCGGGCACTCAAGAGGCAGAGGCAGGAGGATCTCTGAGGTCAGCCTGGTCTACAGTGTGAGTTCTAGGACAGCCAGAGCTACACAGAGGAACCTTGCTTCCAAAACACAAAAAACAGAGTACAGTAAAATCCAGGATCTGAAGCCCTCTTCCGGACTTCCCAGGCACCTTCACATACCACCCACCACAGACCCACACATACATACCTAATTAAAAATAAAATCTGTGTTTAAAAAGAAAGATATTAAGTATGAATAGGATAAAGCACACAACAAATAAACAGACCCACAGGAGAGCACAGCAGTGTTTTTTGAGACAGGGTTTCTCTGTGTAGTTTTGGTGCCTGTCCTGGATCTCACTCTGTAGACCAGGCTGGCCTCGAACTCACAGAGATTCGCCTGGCTCTGCCCCCCCGAGTGCTGGGATTAAAGGCATGTGCCACCGTCATCACCACCTGGCCAAGAACTCTTGTTATTAGCAGGTTCTTGATTAAAAATGACAAAGCAACAAAAAGAGATCTGGAAAAGGAAGAGTAGCAAAATTCAGAAAACAAATCAAAGCTGTATGAGTTAGTGTCCAATCATGTCCAATATGACTACTAGTTATAATGGGAAAAGTTAACCAGTGGCTTACTAGGTATTGAAGAGTTAAGAAAAAAGTGAATATAAATATTTTAAATCAATACATAGGTATAATTATATTGTGAGAAGAATTTTATAGCCATGCTATAATATAATAGAAGACCATGCTGGGCCTGGAGAGATGGCTCATTGGCTAAGACTACTTGCTGCCCTTACAGAAGACCCATGTTTGGTTTCTAGCACACACATAGCCACTCACAACCATCTACAGCTCTGATTCTAGAGAATGCAATGCCTTCTTCTGGCTTCTGAGAGCACTGTGCACACACATGATGCACAGACATATATGCAGAACATAACACCCATATACATAAAATAAAAATAAATCTGTTTTAAAGGCAGTGTTTAACTAGTACTAAAGTCTTATAGCCTGCTCAAAGAAGGGGTGCTATAGAACCTAGAACTTCAAAGAGGAGGTACAAGTTAGGCGGGGTGCTCTGGACCTGTAATCACAGCACTTGGGAGAGCTGCTTGGAGTTCAAGGCCTACCTGGGCTACATAGTGAATTCCAGACCCTATCTAAAAAAAAGAGGGCTGACAGATACTGGAGTCTTTGAGGGTGTGTGACGAGACTGTTTCCTCAAGTGTTAAACAAGCTGACTGTGATGACCTACCCCTGACAGTGGTGATGCTGACGCAAGCGCCCTCCACCAGCATAAAGAAGCTTGGGTACCACTGCGAGAACGCATGAAACACACACGGAGGAGGAAGTCCTTTTATCCATCATACACCTAACAGAAAGCAATGGGCAAAGCAGAAAAACTGTTCCCACAGACTCCGCCTGACATCATCAAACCAGAATAAGGAAGGACGAGTGTGGAGTCAAGACATGATATTTAGTAGTTGGCATAAGATCCAAGCCATATCATTACAGAATTAACAAGCTTAAAACAGGAAAAAAAACACAGCTCTAACAAAAGAGTCAAGGTTTATTTTATTTAGCGCTGTGCATGCAGGGCCCACTAAGAGTGTCTGGGATGGAATAGGCATCCAGTAAATACAGAAAGAAGGGAAGAGAGGAGAGAGGGAGGATCAAGGTTAAGGTCGGGGTGACTATCACAAAAACTCAACCATATAGTCTTTGTCACAGCACAACCGGTTCTGACATTAAGTGGTTTGGACTTCTTTGTAGCTGTTTTCTTTGACAGTGCATCCCCAGCCATGCTAGTGGATAGAACGACCTGTAGAAGAGTCATCAGTTATAACCTGGTCCTGAATGGACAAACCGTATTACAGACAGACCATATTACAGACAAACCATATTACAGACGAGCCATATTACAGACAAACCATATTACAGACGAACAATATTACAGACAAACCATATTACAGACGAGCCATATTACAGACAAACCGTATTACAGACAGACCATATTACAGACGAACTGTATTACAGACAGAACCATCTTAGGCATTAATGGAGACAGAAACAAACAAACAAACAAGCAAACAAAGTACACAGTTTCCGACAAGAACCAGGAAGTACTCACAAACGTCACATTCAACCTGTAAATGTATTTCAAGATTGTGTAGTGTTCTTTGTCCTTAGGCTGACAGAAACTACTTAATTGTCCCTACCCAATGAGTCCTATCATCCGTGACTATCTAAATCACACTCCCTACTCTGTATAACATTACTGTCTTCAGAAGAGATATGAGCAGCTGACGTTATCTTCAGGGATTCTTTGGAGGGGTTGTTGAGCCTTGAGAGTTTGTGGCATCATTCCTTGTGCTCAAGTTTAAGTTTAGAGTACACAAATCATCACAACTAAGGAAGTGCTTCATTGTTCAAACTAGAATCTCTCCACAGTACTAAAGTTAGGGAGGGTAAAATCTGATTTTTTTATCTGTTTAGAAAAAAATAAATCAGTAAAAAAAGCATAGAGGCATAATTTTCATGTTTGTGTTTTAACTGGTAAAATCTGAGTGTTTTCTGTAATTTGTACAAATTCTCCAGACACTTGAGAGAAACAAAAGAAAAACCAATCTTACTAACTTACATTTGCTCTGAAGTCCTTCTGTACCAAAGCTACGGGGATCTTTTTTGTTGCTGTTTTTTTTTTTTTCTCTTTTATTTTCATTATATGTGGTACCATGTTACATAACATTTTCAGGGCTGGAGAAGTGCCCAGCACCCAAGTCAGGCAGCTCACAACCTCCTGTAATTCCAGCTCCAGAAGACTGATGCTTTCCTCATCCCCTGAGGACATCTACGTGCATGTGGTATACACTCATATACATACACATATGTATAAACAAAACAATGAATCTGGGTACGGTAATCTACACCTTTATCCCAACACTCAGGAGGTAGAAATAGGCTGATCTCTGAGAATTCAAGGCCAGGGAAACCTTAGAAAGGAAGGAAGCAAGGAAGGAAGGAAGGGAGGGAGGGAGGGAGGGAGGGAGGGAGGGAGGGAGGGAGGAAGGAAGGAAGGAAGGAAGGTGGTGTGGGACAGAAGGAAACCAATAAAGGGGACCATTGTCTTCAAGATTCTAATTCTCTCCATGCTTACTCTTGATTTCTCAGAATCCTTTCTTACATGTCATGTCATCTTTAAATTCAAACTTTCTATTTTGATATATTAATAATGGTCAAGTTTTTCACGGTAAAAAATAAGTTTTTCCAATAGCAATCTCTGAAATCTCCAGAAGGAAGATGGGGTCCCAGCAACAACAACTCTACCCAGTCCAGAATGATGCCATGGTCCTCATCATCATACTACACTTCTAGCCAGAATCTCAGACATCTTACCCATTACTCTGAGACTTGCTGCAGAACCTACAGTTAGTCCAACTGAGACTTAACTATCTGAGCTTTCTTACAGAACCCAACAGAGATACCATCACCCCCTAAACAGCAGGAAGCAAGTCTAAGAAAACGATGCCCTTTCTCTCTAAGGTTTCATATTTCTCAGGATTATGGATAATGATTATAGGGTTGGGGGTGGAAGAAAATATTAGACTCAGTATTTTCCTTAAGAAAAGAAAAAGTGTCTCAAGAAAACAAAACAAAACAAAGAAAAGAAAAGAAAAAGTGGAATGGATAGATATAAGATATTATGGTAGATATGATGTGAAATCCACAAAGAATCAATAAAAGTTAAAAAAAAAGATATAATGGTAGATTATTGTATATACCTGTAAACAAATTTAGTAAAATAGCAGCCTTAGATAATTTGCACTGTTATGGATTCTTATATGTTGATACAAATGTAAACTATTTTTTTTTTTTTTCTGGAGCTGAGGACGAACCCAGGGCCTTGTGCTTGCTAGGCAAGCGCTCTACCACTGAGCTAAATCCCCAACCCCGTAAACTATTTTTATATTCCTGTTTAAGATAATTTGTATATTGATACAAATACAGAACTATATTTGTTATAATGTACATATATTTCTACTCTTACTTGAAATATTTGTATATTGATACAAATGTAAATTTATATTTGTCATACTGTATGTATGTTCTACCTCTGTTTAGGATATTTTGTATATTGATATATATTTAGGATTATTGTCATATTGCATATCGCACTATGCATTCCTACCTCTGTTAAAGATACTTTGTGTATTGTCACAATTTTGAAGTCATCGTCCCTTTTACTGTACATTTTCTTACAAACTGTTTACCTTGTTTACATGAAGCCTTAGTCCTTAGGTTATTTAGGTAGATAAGACTTATAGATTTATAGTCATCTATGCTTATCATCTCTATAGTTATGTTAGTTTACAGATACATAGGTCAGATGGACAGGTAATCTTCAAACACTTCATGGACCTAGAGAACATGGCATTTAAATAACTTAAAATTCTGTTGACGTGAGACACAATTGCTCCTGGCAGCACCAATTTGATCCCGAGAGAATGTTGGGCTTCTAAGACATTTCCATTTGGAAGTTTGTCTTCTTGGCACAAAATGGCCTACTGGGCAAAGAACTGCCCTTGCCTCAACTGCTGACAATATGAATGCTGTCCTTTCTGGACAAGCGGGACACAAGGAAAAGTGACTTCTGAACTCTGCCAAGACAGGGTAAGACGGTCTTTCAGAATTCCTGCTTCTGAAAATGGTCTGTCAGATACTCAAGGCCTGTAGCCAATTTGAATGCACCAACAATGCTGAGAAACTTTAGGTGACTGTCCAGGCTGCCAGCTGTCTCTGTCCTACTCTTACAAGACTCCTGAAAGTTGTTTGCATCCATCTTCCATTTCTCAGGTATCATTATATTCCTTCTCAGGTCTTTGATGGGATTGAAGACTAGCAGTTATAGTTATAACTTAGTATATATATAATATCTTAGATAGAACATATTAAGTATTAGATTCAGGTTCTTTAGGATAGGACACCTTTTGAAATGACTTTTGTAACATGCCATTTACCTACGCTCCAGACTTCTCTCGATTTTAGTATGTCTCTTGTTTGATATTTTTCGTGTTGGTTGTAGTTCCATCTTATCTAGGTCATTATCCCTTATTACTCCTGGACAATAATTGATAATCATTCCTATTGTATATAGTCTTATATTAGGTCAGAACCTTCTTATTTAGACAAAAGGGGGAGATGTAGTGGGTAGCCATTCCAGCTTTGATCTGGAAGTTCCAACCCCCATTGAGGCTTCGGTAACTGTCACGCCTACAAGGTGGAGCCAAGAGAGGACCCCTGAAGACCCGAGATCCTGATGGGCCAGTTCTCTTGGTTCCCTGACCCTGGACGCTGGAGGTAGACCTAGCAGAGTTCTCCAGAGAACACTGCCAGACTGCGCTTCACCTTTCCCAGACCCTGTTACCTATCCCTTCACTTGTAAATTACCCCACAAAATAAACCTCCCTTTTAACTACGTGGAGTTGCCTTAATATTTAAACCAATAGGAAGGAAGGAAGGAAAGAAGGGAGGGAAGTACATTTTCATACAAGTATATATACTCCTTCCCTTGTTTTGTCTTCTCTGTGTTCACATGGAGGAGCTGGGACTCGAACCCAGGACCCCATACACACTAACCTTTGAAGCACACAGTCAGCTGCTTAAACAGGTTTCTTTGACAGCAGAGTTTTTTTAAGCCATTGCATTCAAATAAGCAGTTGTATATTTTAGGAAGTGAAAATTTTAAGAGAAAATAAAGGTAAGAGAATAAAGATGTGGGAATAAAAGAAGAAACACAAGTGGGTACTTGGAAACGTCTTCCCCTCTGAATTCTCAGAGGGGAAATCAGCTCTGCTGTGGATCTTTGTCACTGAGCTTTACAGCTCCCTGAGGGATAAGCAGGCCGCCAGCCAGTCATTCCCACCCTTTTCCCATCCTTTTCCCGTGTGTCTAAACTATGTCACAGTCCAGGTCCACCTAGTGACGGATTCCATAGAACCACTCCCCACTCCTTCTGTGACAAACTTGCTTCCTTATTCTTTTCATTTTTCACTCATATTTTACACCTCTGAGAAACTGTTAATTTTCTACTTATTCACTGACAATTTTACTCAAGTATATAATGTATTTTGGTCATACTTTCACACACACACACACACACACACACACACACACACACACACACACTACCCTCTCTTATCCCCACTTCCTCATCATTTCCTAATTTGTGTTCTTTCTAGAATTTTGTCATGAGGCCCTTGAAGTACTACAAGGTATTCTGCATTTTATGGGCACCTCTCCCTAAATTCCATCAGGGGTTCATACTGTTGGGTCTGTCTCCAAATGCTGCCAGATGTGCAACCAGATGGAAGATGGACAACGGCAGACCGAAAAGTTATTGGTATTTTTGATAGGCTCCAGACCATCCAAGCTCATGGTCCAAGGATGCCCATTTCAGATCTATTGTCACAAGCTGTAGTTCAACACTGAGGGCACGGTCCCCTGAAACATAGACCAACCACACCTGATATATACACAGTGCCCAGTAAACTTATTTGTTCTCATTTTTAATATTTTTGCTAGTCAGATTTAATTCACAAGCTCTAATTTATTTACTTGTTTGTTTTGAGATTATGTCTCTTATGTAACCCTGATAAGCCTAGAACCCCCATGCAGCTCAGTCTGACCTTGAATTTGCATTTATCTTCCTGCTTCTGTCTCCTGAGTACAAGAATGACAAGTGTGGGCCACCTGGTGCTATTCTGTTTTAGTTTGAATATTTTAGTTTAGCTGTGAACCTCTTCCAGAGCAATTATAATAATCCATAGTATATATTAAACCCCCAAGGTACCCATTGAATATTACTAGACAAAAATCCAAGGGAAACAAAAATGATTTCATATTGTGAATAATAAATCTTTGAAAGCACTAACAACAAAAAAGGGGTATACCTCCATCATATAGTGTTTTCCCAGGGCTCAATTCCCAGCAGTGTGTGTGTGTGTGTGTGTGTGTGTGTGTGTGTGTGTGTGTGTAGGGAGTGAGAAGAGAGATGAGGGAAAGAAAGTTAAAAATGTGGATCAAGGAAAGCTATACGGTAGTTTCTTTAAAAAAAAAAAAAAAGTTAAACACAACTAGACATGGTAGCCTCTGCTGTAATCCCAGCACATAGGAGTTTGAGGCAAGCTTGGGCTACATAGTGAGACCTTGCCTATAAACAAACAAATGAATAAATATCGAATTACTTCTAAGAGTTTGGGGCCAGCTTGGTCTACATAGCAAGTTCTGGGTCTTCTGGGACTGCATAGTGAGACCCTATCTCAAAAATAAAACAAAACAAAAATTCTTTGGGGTCCTTATTTGTTTATTTATTGTGGTGCTAGGAATTAAACTAGGGGCCTTAAGCACTCTAGCAGACACTCTACCACGGAGCAACTCCAGTTAAAAATTTTCTGAGAGTATAAACAGGAGGCTTGATGATCCAGTTCACAGGGTAACCAAACTAAGATTCCAGTAAGCTGACATTTCTAACTTCGAATTCGACTTTTACCTCATATTACTCAAGGGATTATCCAATCTTGTCTAAATTCAGGTAACCCAAAATTGTCTGTGAACGTAAACAGTTGTGTCAAATGTGAGTTAAGTGATGGCTTCTGGTAAATAATTCAGAGTCTGCAGACTTCTGGGCCAGACTTCATTGCTACTGGATCCAAACTCCTGCCTGCACACAGAGGATAGCAACTCAACATCCTAACACAAATGGGGGGTTTAGAAGAAACGAATTCTTTAATTGTGTGCCTTATCTACTCCGTGGTTTCTTAAATATAACCCACTAACTATAGAGTTCTTAGTCTACTTAAACATGCAATTTAAAGTCCATTATCCAGCAGTATAATTCGCAGACCGTATAAAGAGTAGTTATGCAACGGTAGCATCGGGAAGACAGGCAGAGCTTCAGACAGGTCACTTGGTCTCGTTTGCAGTCTGCATGACAATATTTAGCTTTCTGAACCCTCCCTAAAAAGAAAGGTGGTCGATAAATGCTGATGAAAATGGATTGCCTTGATCTTTTTTTTTTTCTCTTTGCAAAACACCAGGTCTTATCAAATCACTTACTGGTACAGTTATTACGAACATGAGCTTGGGAGAGAGTTGCAGCTGCATTCCAGTCTCATTTCCTTACTCAGCAGCTGTGTGACCTCAGGCAAATCGCTTACCCTCTTTAAATTTTAGTTTACTCATCAGTAAAATGAAACCTTTACTCAATGGATTAAAAGGATTAAATTAGGTAAGGGGTGAGAAACAATTAACCCACAGAGCCAGATCCACACTGAGCAAATGGTAAATATTAGTCGCTGTTTCCAATGCTACTACCAGCCTCCTATTCCTTTTGTTTGTTTGTTTGTTTGTTTTGTTCGAGTTGGAAGCAGCTGAGAGAAACCAATAGCTTTCTGGCTATCAGTCCATTTTCCTCTCTTCTTAGGAAGCACGGAAACTAACACTGAGTCCTGTGGTAAGGAAGAAGTGGTCATCTCCTCCCTGTAATCTAAAAACCAAGGGAATCTTCCTCATTTCCGTTTTTTATCAACTCTAAAAGGAACTTTTCCTATTGATTTTTTTCAGTGTCTTCCAACCGAGGATGTCTCACTGCTTGGCTGGCAGGTTTGCTGTTCACGCTGGTAGCAGTGCTAGAGGATAACCCAGGGATAACTCGGGGCCTTGTGGAAGCCCAGCAGGCACTCTACCACTGAGCCAAGCCCTCCATCCATTATGGTTCTTCTTTTTCTTAATGAGTTTAAAAGAACGGCATAAACTCCACTTTGTGGAAGAGTCAATGAAATGCTATTCATCCTGTTTCACCCCAAATCTATGAAACACAGACATTGAACTTGACACTGAAAAATACTACGGAGCCAAAAAAACAAACAAAAAAAAAAAACAAAAAAAACCTCCCCAATGCGTTCTGTGTCACCGTTGCTTGTCACACTGTTTTGTGATCTGTCCCCAGCTTTCAGCCTCAATGTGTTGTCTCCTGTCCCAGAGACATCTCTTAGGGTTTTGTTTTATATGACCGCCATGCATGGGCTTGATCTGACCTTATTCATTATCCACGCTGTAAGTTTCTAACAGGTGTAACCAAAGGACACCATTTCTCTTCTCAGAATCAGATAGTCTAATTACATCCTCTCCAGAGCTGAGCAAACTTGTTTCACACGTGTGGATCTCAGAGGGTAAGCTGCTTATGATAAAAACCACCTTAGTCTGATCATTGTTTGCCTTCTCCCACAGTGCTGGTGTCATGGCATACGTTTAAATTGTCTAAACATGTTCTTAAACTATGTAGGGGGGCATGATCATATTCTTGCCAGCCAGACTCCATGGGATCTGGGAATTCCTTAAGCTAGTCTAAGCGTTCAAATCCAGGACAGCGTAGACACCCGCAGCACTGTTCCAGTTCTGTCTGGGTGCCATTCATCTTCGGAGCCTTTTCATCTTCCAGTGAAGCCACTGTCACGGTATTCCCAGAAACCCTGAACTGTGTCCAGAACCATACCTCTGACCCAGCTCTTTTGGCCCCAGGCTGGATAAGCCTGGAGGTAGACATCCCCACAGCATCAGGCTGAGGCCAGCCCTCCTTTGGAAACTGTCATCCTCATTCTCTTCTTCAAGCCCCTAGTGGAGGAATTAAGATCTGGACTTAATAGCACTCAAATAAGGGGAATGCTTTGTGTTCCATAACTTAAAATTTTACAGTATAGTAAACCTTGTTAATGCATCCTAGGTCCATGAAACTCACCATGAGAAACGTTAAACCTCAAATAAATGCAGGTCAGGGACTTCTGCACCATTCCTCAGGAAGACATGTTTGTCCTGCTCTGAGCGGGATGACAGGAACAAATAAAACAAAACAAACAAGAGACCATCCAAACAGGAAGAGCCAACCAAACATTTCAAAGTTGGGTCTAATTTGTTTGCCAGTGATATTTCTCTAATTTTATTTTGTCTGTGTCTGGCTTTTTATGAGCACCTTTGTGACTTTTTGGAATCCAAACAAGAACATAACCAAGTTGAATCATCTCGGGGCACTGTTGAACATGCAGTCCACATATAGATAAAATGATTGACACTGTCAAGTCAGCTGTATGACTGCTTGGTATATGATTACAAAATAGAAACATCTTCTAACAGGCTGTGATTTCTTGCTTCATCCCTTGGAATTGTCTAGTGTCTCAAAAACAAAACTAATAGCACAGCTACACAACATAACTTTGATCGTTGGTCACTGGTTTCAAGAATTTGGTTTTTAATTTCTTTAAAGCTCATAGATGTGGTAGATGCCAATGAAAGGAACACAAGCTCTGGCTTAAGAAAGCTTGGGAATGAATGCTCCACCACCTTCTCATGTCCTATGGCTTCAGACAAGCTGCTTAGTCTTTCTCAGCCGGTTTTAGTCTCTCAATAAGACTATTGTAAAGAAATGACAAAGTTAGTATGTTTTAAATGTGTGTGTGTGTGTGTGTGTGTGTGTGTGTGTGTGTGTGTGTGTGTATGTGTGTGCCATGCTTGGGCTACAGTAAATATTTTTGCCTCACCTAGTCATCCAAGTAAAGCAGTCAGATCTGCTTTGGGAACTTGTTAATGGCTTAATGGGCCAAAATGAAAAGTTGCTGTTCATTTGCAGAGATCATGCTTAGCATGGGTAGGTCCTCGTGTGTCTTGGCAGCCGCTCACAAATAACCACAAAGAGGCTGAATATTAATTACAAAACCTCGGCCAATAGCTCAGACTTGTTACTACCTAACTCTTACATTTTAAATTAGCCCATATTTCTTATGTACCCTCTGCCATGTGTGGTGCTTTCTTTCAACACGGCACATTCATCTTGTTTCCCTCTGCATTTGCTCACAACTCCTCTAACTCTACCCTTCCTTTTCTCAGTGTCCTTAGCCTGGTTTGCTTGCCTAACTTTATCCTGCCCAGCAATTGGCCAGGATTGTTTATTAACCAATGAGAGTAATACATATTTACAGTGTACACAGATTATTTCATAGCACTCCAATGCCAAAAGAAAATAAAAGTGGGAGGGGGGACAACAGAGAGAGGGAGACACAAGAATAGGTACTCTACTCCTACACAGTTGTTGGATCCAGAGTTCTGATAGTGATAACTGACTTGATAGAGGATGGGACTGCAGAGATGACTCAGTGGTTAAGAGCACTTATGGCTCTTATGCAGGACCTGGGGTTCAATTCCCAGCACCCACATGGCAGCTCACAACTGTCTATAACTTCAGTGCCAGATGATCAAACACACTTGCTGGCTTCCATGGGCTCCAGGAATGCACATGTTGCACAGACATGCTTCCAGGCAAATACTATACACATTAAAGTAAAAATAGCTAAATCTTTTTAAAAAAGAAGATACACAAAGAGTTGACTACAAAACTCCAAATTTTTTGTGTGGATTCCATGGCTCAATATTTGCCCAGAAATAGAGGAGTCTTCCACTCATAAGAGCAGTATGACCTGTAGACATGGTCTGTCTGTAGACCCAGGAGACAAACGTCTCGGAACCTACTCTTAGAAAGTCCTGTTCTGGTCCTTAGTGGACTGTATTCTTCTTTGAAATATCTACCTTGGAGACTACAGTCCACTTTACTGGCTCCTATTCTACACAACCAGACCCCCAAATTACCTGCCCAAATGCCCCAGAGCTGCCTCTGGACCCCGGGCCAGCCTCTTTCCACACTCTATCTGCTGTGGGCATCTACACACAGTTCACCAGACTGAACCCTGACATTACTGATACCCTCTTGTTCTCTCAGCTATGCAGCTTGCTTACAAAATTAAGGCCTGGATGCTGGTAACCACCTGTTCCCAGCTACTGACCATCTAATTTCCCCATACTACCAGTTATTGTGTGTGTGGCGGTGGGGGTAGGGATTGTCTTCTAGATCAACTGGATCTGGTCTGAATGCCATGCTGACGCTTCAGAGGGCCTTAAACACATTATATCCTCACCTTGATGATAAAATGATACCCACAAAAATAAAATGATACCCACAATGACAACTCCATGTCCAAACTAGAGAAAACAAGAGGTGGCAGCCCGATTCCTAGAAATCTAGTCCTTTTGTGAAAAGTTGGGCTGACAACTTATATAGCACTCCCTGTCATGGCTGAGTCCTGCTGAAAGCAGACCCAGATCCCAGACCCCACTCCCTCTCATAACTGAATGCTGGTGGAAACCAGCCGACAGACCCTAGGTCCTCTCCTCGCTGAATCCCAGTGAAAGCCAGACCCCACCCTGCATGGCTGACTTTGTTTCCTCACTATGCCTGGATGATCTTCAAACGGAAGTATAGGCACACATCTCGGGTCTTTTAGATAGGCTCAACCAAAGGGATACCTCAACTGCCACCCGCACCATCCCCATTCAGCCAGAAAATTGGCAAATTGGTCATTGACCCAATTCCATAACATCATCAGGGTCACCTCTTTGTGGGGTGGGGAGATGATTAAAAACAAGAGGTTAAAACTGGCTAGGCAGTTTATGGTAAAAAAAAGCCCCCACCAAAAGTAACCAGTTTCTCTCTCAGCTGAATACCAGAAATGTAATTGTGCCTCTTGGTGGAGGCCAGAGGTACCAGAAATGTTTTGAGGGCTCTGTCCTCTAATCTCATTCCTAAATGATTCTGTGGTTACCTTTACAGCAATGGTTCTCAACCTGTGGGTCGCGACCCCACTGAGGGGGGATGAATGATCATCTAAAACCCTCGGAAAACACAGGTATTTATATTATAATTCATAATAATAGCCAAATTACAGTTAGCAATAAAAATAATTTTATGGTTGGGGCTTCTCAAAACTTGAGGAGCTGTATTAAAGAGTTAGAGCGTTTGGAAGGTGGAGAACCCCTGCTCTCCAGTGTGAGAAATGCTAGAGAGGTAGTGTAAAGGTCTGTTAAGAGAAACTCCTAGTTAAGAAAACAGGTCCTCTGGCATAGGTGGAGATCTAACATTCCAGCTGGGCCAGGTCCATCAGCTTGACCAAAGGCTACCCCTAGGAAGGTGGGATCAATTTAAGACATATACTAGAGGTAGTTGGGATAACTAGCTCCCTGTGTTAGGGGCCTCCTCCAGAGGCTCACTTATCCTAACAACAATTACTGATACTAGAGGCTCCCAAAAGTCAGAATATGCTGTTAGAGTTTGAAAACAATGAAAATGTATAATAAAGAGGGGAGAAATGTAAGAAATGTTTTTTTCCCCCAATCAAAGGTGGCTAGCCTGTAAACCTCCCCCAACCTGTGAAACTCTTGTGTACATGGCTATTTGCCCAACCCCTGGACATTCTTGAGACTTGACCCTCTAGCATACCCTTCCCCTTCCCACTAATTATGAATTAGCCAATTGCATCAGATAGCGAGGTTGAACTCCCACCAATGGAATGTAACACAGTCACCACATGCATTAGCTCAACTAAGTGGACTTCCTGCCCTGGTGTGTTTATGCACCTGGTTTGGGTCATGTACACCCTTCATTTACAAAATGAAATCCTTTTGTAACCCAAATAATCTTGCCTGGTTACTTAGCTATGTCCATGTTTCTTTCTGAGACACTGAGAATATTCCTTTCCAACAGTGTCCAGCCAGTCTAGCTGAAAGGCCAAATGATTCACTCCAGTGAAAGATCCTGCCTAAGCACATATATTTGTCCTACTTGTTCTTTTCCAGTGTAGACCTGCATAAGGAAAATCAATAGTAACCATGACAGATTCAGTATCACTCATGAAATACATATACACATACATACATATATACATAATTACACACACACTACACACACACACACACACACACACACACACACACACACACACACACACA
>CABHPP010138536.1:0-14804 GCA_902168425.1 Peromyscus attwateri | reverse complement strand
ACACACACACACACACACACACACACACACACACACACACACACACATACATATATAAAATCGGAAGCATGGAGGAAGAATCTTCTTGTATCTTCCACGCCTCCAAAGCCAGCATCATATGGACACTGCCAAGTTCAGCTGCCAGCTTGGGGTGGACTCTGGCCTCCTTAGACCATGTTGGCAGCAGCAGCTTTGTGTACAGTTACTTTCTAGGAGCAGAGAATGCCTTAGACCAGTGGTCCTCAACCTTCCTAGTGCTGCGACCCTTTACTACAGATCCTCATGTTGTTATAATCCCCCCCAGCCATAAAATTATTTTCATTGCTAATTCGTAACTGTAATTTTGCTACTGTTATGAATCATAATGCAAATATCTGATATGCAGATGGTTTTAGGTGACCCCTGTGAAAGGGTCATTTGACCCCCAAAGGGGTCATGACCCATAGGTTGAGAACCACTGCCTTAGGCCTTTACCTTTCACGTGTTGGAAGCTCTGCTGGGTGGGGTCTTGCCCTGAGGGCATCCTCTCATTTGTCCCAGTTCGGAGAAGGCCTGCTTTACCTGTGCTTACCTCCTTAGCAATTACAGCTTATCATCCAGCACACGCCCTGGCTGGAGCACTAGGCTTCCCAGCACTCAGTCTCCAAACCTCGTTCTGTTCTTCTTTCTGCCCCACTTGTTCTTTTCCAGTGTAGACCTACACAGGGAAAATCAGCAGTTACCATGCTCGGACTCAGCATTGTGAAATATCCTCCACCAAAGAAATCAGTCCATTAACTTTGAGTTTAGCCTTAGGCAAGTTCTTAGTGTAAGAGCAGGAAACAGCCAGATCTGCTCCCCTCACCCCCCACCATGTCACAGAAATGGCCTCTAGCCCAGCTGTTGCTGAAGTTCTTGCTTCCTTTGGAAATCTTACAAAGTGGGCCTACACCATCCACATTTCTCTCAGCACTACTGTCTGCCATGCTCCTGCTTTAGCTTGGCTTACAACATTCAACTTCTTTTCTAGCTCAAAATTCCAAAGTTTTCCACACTCCTCAAAACAAACAAGCAAACAAACCAAAACACACAAAAAACTACATGGTGGTTCTTTATAGTAATACCCACCACAGCAACTCAAGGTAAAGGGTTTATTCTGGCTCACAGTTCAAGGGTACAGTCAGTCTATGGTGACAGGGAAGTCAAAATGGCAGAGCTTGAGGCATCTGGTCATATGACATCCACAAACAGGAGTCAGAGTATGATGGATGCTGCTGCTGCTCAGCTCATACCCTCCCCTCATAAGGATACTATTGGTGTAATTATTAAGGCCACTCCACGTAGTTAAAAGGGAGGTTTATTTAGTGGCATAACTTACAAATGAAGGGATAGGTAGGTTACAGGGTCTGGGAAAGACGTAGCGCAGTCCGGCGGTGTTCTCTGGAGAACTCTGCTCAGTCTACCTCCAGCGTCCAGGGTCCAGGAACCAAGAGAGATGACACATCTGAATCTCGGGTCTTCAGGGTCCTCTCTTGGCCCCGCCTTGTAGGCATGACAGTTACTGAAGCCTCAATGGGGGCTGGAACTTCCAGATCAAAGCTGGAATGGCTACCCATTACATCTCCCCCTTTTGTCTAAATAAGAAGGTTCTAACCTAATACAAGAGTATATACAAGGAAAGGTTATCAAATATTGTCTAGGGGTAAAGAGGGTTAATGACCTAGATAAGATGGAACTACAACCAATGCAAATAATATCAAACAAGAGACACATACTAAAATCCAGAGAAGTCTAGAGTGTAGGTAAATGGCATGTTACAAAAATCATTCCAAAAGGTGTCCTATCCTAAAGAACCTGAATCTAATACTTAATATGTTCTATCTAAGATTATATATATATACTAAGTTGTAACTATAACTGCTAGTCTTCAATCCCATCAAAGACCTGAGAAGGAATATAATGGTACCTGAGAAATGGAAGATGGATGCAAGCAACTTTTGGGAATCTTGCAAGAGTAGACAGAGACAGCTGGCAGCCTGAACAGTTACCTGATGTTTTGGCTCAGAGGTTAAGAGCACTGGCTGCTCTTCCAGAGGTCCTGAGTTCAATTCCCAGCAACCACATGGTGGCTCACAACCATCTGTAATGAGATCTGGCGCCCAATGTGGGGCACGAGATATTAGTGTAATTATTAAGGACACTCCACGTAGTTAAAAGGGAGGTTTATTTAGTGGCATAACTTACAAATGATGGGATAGGTAGGTTACAGGGTCTGGGAAAGACGTAGCGCAGTCCGGCGGTGTTCTCTGGAGAACTCTGCTCAATCTACCTCCAGCGTCCAGGGTCCAGGAACCAAGAGAGATGGCGCATCTGGATTTCAGGTCTTCAGGGTCCTCTCTTGGCCCCGCCTTGTAGGCGTGACAGTTACTGAAGCCTCAATGGAGGTTGGAACTTCCAGATCAAGGTTGGAATGGCTACTTACAGGATACATTTCCCCTGCTCTACTTTCTCATTTATAAAGTGAAAATAAGTTCCTTGGGTAGTTGTGAGATGAAACAATAGTGGATATACATTGCTTGGCAAAGTGTGTGTTACACAGGAAAAAACAAAAAACCTACAGTATTCTTTCCAAGCCACCACAACCCCTGTATTTTGAGATGTTTTCATCTGGGGTCCTGAAGCACCTCTTGTTAGTATCCTGCTCTCACTCTTCCGGGTGTCCTACATCATCAGGGTGTTGAGGGCAACCGCTGCGTGATCATGTAATCTCCATCTTAAAAGGCCACACATGGACCCCCACCTCCCTTTTTCCATTTCCTCTTTGCTGTCTGCTCTGCCCTGCTTCCCTCCCTCCACCAGGCCTGGCTTCTCCGTCCTATCCCCTCTTCTTTCTAATAAAGCCCATTCTAACTCTGGTAGCCATGGCTTGTGACCCTTCTGCCAACCAACCAGCGCCGTTTATACTTTCACCTCTGTGTTAACACTTCATTGTCTTACAATGTCTTTGTTTATATCCATGTCTAAATCCATTATGAAACTATGAATAGCTAGAAGGCAATGGCATTGTCTGACTTTGTTTGTCCCAGTTCCATCTCAGCACCTAAAACATTGTTAATAGTGAGTGCTCCACAGACACTTGTATTAAAGATAAAGACAAAAGCCAAATGTTCTTATGTTCCTGTGTCACTCAACACAAAGTGCCCTGAACTAGATATGCGTTGTTTTCCTTAAACATCAACTAAGCATGGCAGCCTCAGAGATGGCTCAGTGGTTAAGAGCACTAACTATTCTTCAGTGGTCTTGGGTTCAAGTCTCAGAACACACATGGTGACCTAAACAACTGTTTATAATTATAGTCCTATGGGATCTGATACTTTCTTCTGTGTGCGGACATGCATACAGAGAAAACATCCATATACAGCTAGCACACACCTTTAGTCTCTGCTCTTGGGAAGCAGAGTCAGACGAATCTCTGTGAGTTTAAGTCCAACTTGATCTACATAGTGAGTTCCAGGACAACCAGGACCATTTAGTGATGTCTCAAACAACAGCAAAGAGATAGATGAACTTTCTGGTGTTCTGCCCAGGTTGCAAGACCCCCAAGCAAGACCACCACAGAGCTGATATCCGATGCTAACACACAGAGGGTTTTTTTTTAATAACAAAGCAAACCCTGGGCTTGGTCCGTATTCCAAACACTCGACACAGCGGGTGGAGGAGGATGCCCCAGCACTTACCTTAAGGGGTTTATATAGGAAAGGTTTTCATCCAGAGAGTTACATATCTTGGGGTTGGACGAGGAGGCTAGAGGTGAGGTAGTTCTTTGAAGTTACTGGCTGAACTATAAGCATGAGGTTACTGATGGCTAACAGGATTCAGGGTATCTACAGAGACATACGTTTTTTACTCCCTATGTCCTGCTTTTGCTGAACCCAGGATATATACATTCAGATTCATTGTTCCAGTCCTGTTTTCCCATGAGTTCAATTTCTGGTCAGTTGAGTCCATTACTCCCCATATCCTGTTTTACCAAGTCCAGGATATATAGATTTATTGCTCCAGCCTTATCTTCCCGTGAGTTCAACTTCTGGTCAGTTCTAAAACTGCTGGTCAGCAAATACCTTTAGAGGAGGAGGAGAGGAAAGGAGCATCTCTCAAGATGGCTACCGATTTTTCCCTTTCACTGGCAAGAGTAAAGGCAAGAAGGCAAAAAGCCAAATTTCTTCTTGCGTGTCCTTTTATTTGAGTTGCACCAGAAGGTGCTGCCCCATTTGGAAGTCTTCCTACCTCAAGTCATCTAATCAAGAAATTCTTTCCCAGGACTGCCTAGAGGCTTGATTCCAGATGCTGTCTAGTTAACAACCAAGATTAGGAGGCACACTTTCATGTATCCATTTAATCACAAAGGATACAAATGAGCAGCCCGATGGGAAAGATATAGAAGGCCAGGCTGTGGGGATTGCCACAGCTTCCATGTCTTCTCAGGAGCACCACCCTCCAAGAACTCTCATCAGTTCAGCTATCGGAAGCTCTTCTGTGAAGGCTTCTTTCCATAGGCATGATTGAATCCTTGGCCATCCGTGATTAACTCACAAAAGGTTGGAAAGTAGACCTTCAAGTCCCAGCCAAGCCTCTAGTGGGTGCCTTGGTCTTTCTGGTGTTGTGGTCTGAGGCTCCGAATCAACCCAAGAAGACACAAGAGATTTCTGCAAAGCAAGATTTAATACAGGGCAGGGGGAAAAAAAAAGAGGGTGGAGCTGACAGATCAGGGCCACAGAACAGAGACTCTGGAGCTGAACTGTGACACTGAATGCCAGTTGAAAGAAGTATTTAAGCACAAAACTCACAAACATCTGTGCCAAGTTGTAGTTACATTTTCCCACTAATCAGGATTCAAAGATTAGGGGCTTTCCTTAAGTGTTCCATCATTGTCAATCCACATACAATGCAAACTTTTTAGTTCAACTAATCAGATCCATTTGTTCCTACTGTTGTTAAGAACAGCCGTGATGTTTCTAGAGAACTAAAGATGCATAACGACTATTTCTATGGTTTAGGGATGAGGTGGATCAACTATTGGAAAGTTCCCAGCTCCCCAAGGGCTTGGGAACCTGAACTTTGTTTCACCCTTTAGGTAAAAATGGAGTCTGAAGTCAAAATGGCAGTACTTATACTTAGGACAGGTGTTTTTTGTCTGTTCCCAATACCAGTGACCAGGGTTAATCCCACTGGTCAAGGAAGAATAAGACCACTACTACAATCTTGGAGTCAAATTTGAAGGAAGCTTTAAATACTGGCCAGGATGATGGACTCTGGCCAGGTCCATCCCAGGGTTCCCAAGCAGGGGCAAGCATACATCCTGACATATTTTCCGCTCACATATGTTCCACCTCCATGTGGTCAAGCACATCAGGTGTAGCTGGGTCAAACAAACTTGTTTAGGGGAGTGAAAAATGTGGCTTACTATTTCCCATAAACAATAGCTTCCAGCATTTCAGAAAGTCTCCGTTGTTGGGCAAGGGACTTACAGGTAAGAGGCATTTTTATTTCATTGATCTCTTAGGCACAGTAACTAAAAGTTAAAACATAACACTGGCCCTCACACCAGTGCCATCCTGGTGCTATTTAGAAGTCTACCAGCCACAACATAAAAAAGACACTCATAGCTTGGGATATTCCAGTGGTTTTAAGGGTGTTGAACTGGGAAACAGCATGAATAACAAATATACAGAAGTAAATTCTAATAAATCATTCATAATGCCACAATTTGCCAAATGAAATTCATTACATACTCAGCAATTCATCATCAAGACGTTTTTATTTATTGAATAAATGAATGAGTATATTGATTATAGCTTATCTTTCCTCATAATTAAGCTAAATTATAAAAAGTGAAACTCTTTTAACATGGTGCCTATGAACCCATTTCATTCTTTCTGCTGTCTCTCTTTTCTTCTCACAGAGTTGCTGACCTCTGTATTCTCTTATATTTTTGGTTGTGAGTCTAGCCTCTAACAGCTGAGCCATCTCTCCAGCCTAACCCTTGTATTCTCTTCTTTAGAATGCCTGTGGGAAACATCAGCAGTCCTTCATCCAGGAAGGGCCTCTTGACTAGTTCCCACCAAAGGGACATAAGAAGAAATGACGTAGCTATCTCCAGGTCTAGCCATAAAACATTCAGGATCCTCTGTCACTGCATGGCCATCTTTGTTGCTGTGTTACACACAATAGTCAAGATACAGAACCAGCCTAGATGTCCATCAACAGATGAATGGATAAAGAGAATTTAGTGCTCAAACATATTGGAATTTTATGTAGCCATCAAGACAAAATCATATTTATATAATATCAGGACCATCAGATAGACTTGCCTATTGGGTCCCTGAATGATGGTGCACAATAAACCTCCACCCACTTCATTATCAACCAATGCTGTTGCTAAAACTTCTTCCCAACCATAGACTAAATAACATCACCTCATCTCCTAAGATCCCAATGACAAGCCAAGGCATAATTCTGCCTAAGTTCATCCTGGGAAATCAATGAGTTTATTGGGCTTCCTTACAAAACCTCAATGATACATTACTTACAGGGGTATAGTTACTCTTCTGCCAACTGGCAGCAGCTAAAAAGCCTTCTCCCACAGTGTATGAGGGTTCCCTGTAGCCTTGCAGATTTTATAGTGTTTAACTTGATTGTGCCTAAGGTTCCTAGGATTTAAGAATTTGCTTTGCAGCTGGGCAGTGGTGGTTCATGCCTTCAATTCCAGCACTAGGGAGGCAGAAGCAGGCAGATCTCTATGAGTTTGAAGCCAGCATGATCTACAGAGCAAGTTCTGGGACAGCCAGGGCTGTTCCACAGAAAAACCCTGTCTTGAAAAAAACCAAAAAAAAAAAAAAAAGAATTTGCTTTGCTTTTCCAAATAAGTCAATGATATTCAGGCCTTATGAAATATGGCTGTATATATACTACTGCATTTGGTTTACATGCACACACTATTCTATTGTGCTAAATAAAGACTTCAAATACCTTAGCTTTGAGTTTTGATGACTCAGTGTGCAAGTTTTCAAAGAGCCCACATTCCCTTAGTGTAACATGTGTCTGTGATCACGTTTTCCAATTTTTCTTCAGCCGGGCATGTTGGCACACACTTTTAATCCCAGCACTCAAGAGTTAGAGGCAGGATCTCTGTGGTTTTGAGGCCAGACTGGTTTACATAGTGAGTTCCAGGATAGTCAGGGCTATGGAGAAAGACCCTATCTCACACCATCAAACAAACTTACTGAGTTAAAGCAAGTTAGAAAATAGAATCAAGCTAAGGATTCTGCACAGTCCAGTAAAGAGAGTTAACACTGCGTGTTCAACACATGCCAGTCAGGCATTTTATATACTTAAGCACTGAAACATTTTTTGGCAGCGTAGGAAACTGAGGTATATATGCTTTTAGGAACCTGGCCAACAACGGTATCAATTAGGGTGGATCCAATTTCAAGAAATGAAAACTTACAAAGAGTGGCTAATATTAAACGTTCTAAAAAGTTAATGGGGGAAAAAAAAAAGAAACCAAAAAATTTGGAGATCTTGGATCCACAGATTCTAAGTCACCAGGAGGAAAAGGTTCTGCAGCATAGGCTACCAAACATGATGTTGGTGCCTGTGTGCAGACCATACTTTGGGAAGCGACTGCCTAAGCCACAGGAACACTTACTGCTTACCTAATGACAGGCTTGAAAGCAGGTGGTTCCAAGACTGATTCAGCAGCTCCACAATTTCCTCCAGGACCAGGATACTTTTCGTCTTTCTGATGTGCATCACAGGAAGCTTACTCTGTGATCTTGGAGGACTGTTTTTTCGGTCACAAGATGCCCACTGTGCTCCAAGCCATCACCTACTGATGTGTTGACAAACATGGTTCCTTCTCTAAGACTGGACACATTGCCAGATGACAAAAACAGAGAGGAAGAGATGGGGTAGGCATAAATGGAGGTAGGAGTAGAGGGTAGAAACACTGAAGCTCGTGGGCAGACAGTACACAGTGTCTGCCAGAGCTGAGAAACAGCTAGGGTTCAAACCAGTCTGTGTTCAAAACTACCTTACTTCCATGTGTTGAGTTAACAATAGCTGAGGTGGCTTGAAATAATCTCAGCAGACAGGCTCAGACTATGATCATCCTAAACATTCTCTGATGACTTGTTCTATACCAGCTAGAAGAATGCATGAATATAAAAAAGGAAGTGAGCCTGTTTCAAACACAGAGATGAAGACCCACATAAGTATTGTCTTAGGGTTTCTATTGCTGCGATGAAACACCATGACCAAAGAGCAAGTTGGGGAGGAAAGGGTTTACTAACGCAAGTGCCTTACACTTCAGCATTGCTGTCCATCACTGAAGGAAGTCAGGACAGGAACTCAAAACAGAGCAGGATCCCAGAAGCAGGAGCTGATGCAGAGGCCATAGAGGCAAACTGCTTACTGGTTTGCTTCCCCTGGCCTGCTCAGCCCACCTTCTTATAGAACCCAGGACTACCTGCCCAGGGATGGCACCACCCACCATGGGCTGGGCCCTCTCTCAATGATCACTAAATGAGAAAATACCTTACAGCTGGATCTCATGGCGGCATTTCCTCAACTGACGCTCCTTCCTCTCTGATGACTCTAGCTTGCGTCAAGTTGACACACACCACCAGCCAGTACAAGTGTTGTCCAGTTACAAAGATTCTGCTTCAGCAGACAGACATTCTTTTTTTTATTCATTTAGTATGTGTGAGTGTGTATATGTGTGAGCGTGGGGTATATGTATGTGGTGTATATGCATGTGTGTACAGATGTGCACTCACAGAGGCCAGAGGAGGACATCAGCTATCCTGCTCTACCACATGCCTCCTTATTCCTTTGAGACAGGGCCTTTCACTAATGGTTACAGGTGCACAGGAAGCAGCCACACCTGCTGTGGGATGTCCTGTATGTTGTGAATAAATGAAGCGCTGATTGGCCAGTAGCCAGGCAGGAAGTATGGGATAGGCAGGACAAACAGGGAGGAGAGGCTGGGAGATGGAAGTCTGGGGGAGACACCAGCCTGCCGTCCAGGGAGCAGCATGTAAAGGCAGCAGGTAAGGCCACAGAACATGCGGCGACATATAGATTAACAGAAATGGGCTGAGTGTAAGAGTAAGACCTAGACAATGGTAGGCCTGAGCTAATGGCCGAGCAGTTTAAATAATATAAGCGTCTGTATGTTTATTTTATAAGTGGGCTATGGGACTGCCAGGGCTTGGCGGGACCCGGAGAGAAAAACTCTAGCTACACACACCCAGATTTTTATTTGGGTGCTAGGATCTGAAAGCAGGTTCTCATGCTCCTGCAGCATGTGTTCTTTGTTTACTTGTTTGTTTTTGAGACAGTCTCACTAAGTAGACAAGACTGTCCTTCTGCCTCCTGAATGCTGGGATTAAAGAGTGGGTCATCATACCCAACCTTCAACATATTCTTATCTCAACCATCCTCTATTACCTCCCTCCAACCTCACCCACACCCAGGAGCTCCCCAGCTCATCTCCCATTTCATGTCTTCTTTAAAATTATTATAAATAGCTCCCTGAATCCAATTAATGCTGACCATGTGCACATATGTGTAGCACAAATCCTAATTGGTCTTAATAATAAAAACTTGGAGTCAAATATGGGGTAAATGTTGAAAGATCAGTAAAGGAGCCAGCCACTAAAGAGACTTCTTACCTCCACCAAATCCTCAGCCTGAAAGAGGACTGAGCTCCTGTCTCCTCCCATCTTATATTCCTCTCTCTGTCCAGCCGTATCACTTCCTGTCTCCACCTCCCTAGTGCTGGGATTAAGGTGTGAGATCCCCAGTGCTGTGTGCCACCACTGCCTGGCTCTGTTTCTCTTTTAGACTGGATCAATCTTGTGTAGCCCACGGTGGTCTTGAACTCACAGAGATCTGTCTACTCCTGCCTCCTGAGTGCTGGGATTAAAGGTATGTACTACAACTACCTGGCTTCTATGACTAACTAGTGACTTAGCTCCGCACTCTGATCTTCAGGCAAGCTTTATTTGTTAGATCATAAACAAAATATCACCACACATATAGGTGTGGGGCCATTCACTGGGTGTATAGCAAAGCTATCAATGGCCATATCCTCAAAGAAAAGTGACTCTCTCTGTGGTGGTTTGATTGGTAAATGTCTCCCATAGTCTTGGGCATTGGATGTAGCAGGCTTTCATGGACCACCAACCCCCAAATCATGACATGGGGGTTATTATTAAGTGTGAATGATCAGCCTTAGCTTAGGCTTATTTTTAGCTAGCTTTTTAAACTTAAATTAACCCATTTCTATTAATCTATGTGCTGCCCTGAGGCTTGTTTATCCCATCTACATATGTCCATCCTGCTTTTCTGCTTCCTCCAGGTCTGGCTGGCCACTCTTTTCTCTCTGTCCCCCAGCCCTGCCTATCCCGCCTCTGCCTAGCTACTAGCTGTTCAGCTTTTTATTAAATCAATCAGGTACCTTAGGCAGGAACAGCAACATATCTTTACATAATTAAACAAATACAGCATAAACAAAAGCAACACATCTTTACATATAGTTAACCAAATACATCATAAACAAATGCAATACATCTTTACACAGTTAAGCAATTATTCTGCAACACAAACAGATGCAACACATCTTTACACATTTAGACAAATATTCTATTCTACAACATTTCCCCCTTTTGTCTAAAAAAAAAAAGGAAAGGTTTTTAACTTTAACATAATAAAAGTATATACAATAAGAACAGTTATCAAGTAAGAATTACATTTATAATATCCAGGCCCTTTTGCATTTTGCAAATACAGAGAAATCACTCTATCATCTATCTTATCATGATGAGCCCAAAGCTCTGTGCCTAATTTGCCTCCTATTATAACTAAGGAAATTGTAACTGTAACTATCTAGTCTTCAACTCCAACAAAGACCCAGGAAAGATATAATATTGCCTGAGTAAACAGAAAGTGCAGAGCAAGCAACTTTTAAAGGACAGAGACATCTGGCTGCCTGGACAGTCACCCAAATTTCCCCTGCTACATTGGGGTATCCATCTTTGGCCTATAGGCCTAGAATATCTGGCAGACTTTTCCATGAAGCAGGAATTTTGAAGGACTGTTTTGCTTTGTCTTGGCAAAGTTCAGCAGTCTTTTTCCTTTGTGTCCTGCATGTCCAGTTTGTACAGTATACTGTCAGCAGTCGAGGCAAGGACAGTTTCTTGCCCAAATGGCTAGCTTTGCCACATTGAAAGCAAACTCTATATGGAGGTTCTTTACTGCCCATCATCCCTTTATGAAGTAGATTGATGCTGCTAGGAGAAGATATGTCTTGCTGTCATGAAAAGCCTTAGGTTATTAAACATCTTAAATGCCGTATTCTGTAGGTCTCTTAAGCATTAGACGATCACCTATCTATCTAAAATATATCTCTGTTTAACCTTGAAAACATACCTAATATGACTACAATCTTGATTGTTCTATGTGACTAACTACTAACCTGCATTTCTTAACTATACATTACATTTTAAATGAGCTATATAAGCACAATATCCCAACATAATACAGTATAACAAAAATGACTTTAAATTTGCATCAATATACCAAAATCCATGTAAAATTTTTGAGGTTAATAGTTGTCTTTTTATCCTATATTCCTATATCCCTCCCATAAACAATGACAAACATCCATAAACCACTGAATGACCAAAACCCACCCACCCCACCACCTCTTGGGAATGTGGGTATTATATTCTCTAGACTGCTTCCTGTTGTGTGGGGGTGACAACATCTTTAGGGAACCCTGAAAAAAATTGAGAAAATTGTCAAGTCCTGGGAAAACTAGTTGTAACATTTGTTGTCCATTCTTAGAACTCTTCCCATGAAGAGGGATCAGTATATATGTCACCTGTCTTGTAGCTTTTCTTGGCTTATTTCTTTATGATGATAGCCAAGATTTTCAGAAGGTCTCCCCCAGTCAAACCTGATCTCTAATAACCTTGAAGAAATCCACAGCCTTTCCTTTCCTGTGGAAACAAAAGCATAACCCAAAGCAATACATTTTTTGAATTCTGCTGTGGGATATCTTTCTGTACACTGTGAATATGTGTTGCTCTGATTGGTTGATAAATAAAACTGTTTGGCCAATGGTGAGGCAGAATATAATTAGGCAGTACATTCAAACTGGAGAGAAGAAAGGAGAGTGGGGAGATGCTGCGAGCTGCTGCCAGCAGAAGTAAGATGTGAAAGTACCAGTAAGCCAGGAAGCCACGTGGCAATGCATAGATTAATAGAAATGAGCTGAGTTAAGTTGTAAGAGCTAGATAGCGAGAAGCCTGAGCCATTAGGCCATTCAGTTTGTAAGTAATATAAGCCTCTGTGTGTTTACTTGGGTCCAAGTGGCTGCGGGACTGGGTGGGACACAAGAAAACTTCCGACTACAGAATTCCATTTTAAAGTTAAGCTATCCCTAAAGTATCTAGGCTGGTTTAACTCAGCAGTACCTTTTTACAATCCAGTGTCTCTCAGCAGCTGTCATTTGCCCATCAGCATTCAAATAATTCAAAGTCAAGACAACACCGTGCAGGATCCAGACCCCCTGTGTATTTCCCATCTTTACGTGGCTTTTTCCTTTATATTACATCACTCTCTCTTTAAAGACTTTATTTTAAACTATTTATTTTTTCCTATGACTATCTATACCCATTTTCATTTCTTTCTTAAGCACCTACACACATTTTTAAATACACTGTAACTTGTTTAGAGGTTTTTCTGACTGGATCTGCTTTACTGTGCATCTGAAGAGTTCTCTGATCATGTAAGCCAAACCTTAAACTCACCTAGCAGTTTTGTGCTGGTATCTGACTCTGCCCCACTCAGGTCCATGAGAGTCAAGCTTTATACCCTTTGATTCTGGCTGAGAGCTGAGTTTAACTGGGAGCTGCATTTAACTGTCCCAGCTCTAGGAAGTTGGTGCCTGCACTGTGGTGGGCAATTTTACTTAGCTTGTTGTTTCTACTGAACTTGCTGTCTGCTTAAGTGCTATACTGCAGCGACTCTTAAAGGAGTCATATCCATTTTTTGTTTGTTTGTTTCTCCTTTTTTTTGCTCTCTCTCTCTCTCCCCCCCCCCCCCCCCCCCCCACCCCCCGCCCCGAGTTTTCTCAGGTCCAATGTGGAAAATCAGGCCCCATGTTGAGTTCCAATTGGAATACTTGGTCCCTAGCTGGTGATGCTCTTTGGGTAGGTTTGGGAGGTGTGGCCTTGCTGGAGGAAATATGTCCCCGGGAGTAAGCTTTGAGAGCTTAAGACCTTGCTCTATTCCTAGTGTGCTCTCTGTTTCCTGATTATGGTTCAAGATGTAAGCTCTCAGTTTTCAGCTCCAGTCTCAATGCCTCTGTTCTCCCATTGTGGACACTTAACCCTTTAGAACCATAAGCCCAGATAAACTCTTTCTCCTATAAGTTGCCTTGGTCATGGTGTTTTATCATAATAATAGAAAAGTAACTACCACATTCTCTCTCGCTCAGAAGCCATCAACTGCCAATAACTCCTCAGATAAGGGTGGGCCTCAGGAGTCCCTCCTCCAGACTTGTTGAATCCTTGGCTGGCTTGAACCACAGTTGCTGTGAGTTGACGTGCATACCAGATACATCATATCCAGAAGGCAGGATTGCACATCTCTCCTTCCTGTTCTACAGCTCTTACACACCAGCCCCACTTCTGTGATGTTCCTTAAGCCTTGGATGGGGGCAGATTGGTACAAATGTCCCTTCTCTGACTGAATACTCACAGTCACTGATTCTGGTTTGTTGTTGTTGTTGTTGTTGTTGTTTTGTTTTTTATGGTTTTTCGAGACAGGGTTTCTCTGTGTAGCTTTGTGCCTTTCCTGGAACTCGCTTTGTAGACCAGGCTGGCCTCGAACTCACAGAGATCTGCCTGCCTCTGCCTCCCAAGTGCTGGGATTAAAGGTGTGTGCCACCAACGCCCAGCTGATTCTGTTTTTTAAGACAGGGTCTCTCACCTAGGTGGTAGTGGCACATGCCTTTAATCCCAGCGCTTGGGAGGCAAAGGCAGGTGGATCTTTGTGAGTTTGAGGCTAGCCTGGTCTGCAGAGTGAGTTCCAGGACAGCCAGAGCTACACAGAAAAACCCTGTCTTGAAAAACAAAAAACAAAAACAGACAGGGTCTCTCATATAACCTGGAAGTTACTGATTAGCTAGACTGGCTGGCCGGTCAGCTCTGGGACTCTGCCTCTTTCTACTCCCTCCTCTCCTGGCCCCTTTGCTCTAGGATTACAGATTTATATGAACATGCCTGCTTTTTACAGACGTTCTGAGGATCTAAAGTGAAGTCCTCATACTTCTGTGGCACGCACTTTACCCTCTACTCTGAGACATCTCCTTAGCCCCCAAAATGAGTTTTTAAATATATTTCGTAAATGATAAAGGGCTAGAGAAAAGGCTCAGTTGTTAAAAGTGATTACTGCTCTTCCAGAGGACCTAAGTTTGGCCCCCAGCACCCACACTGCTTGTGATACCTCTAACTCCAGCTCCAGGTGATCCAATGCCATCTTCTGGCTTCTGAGGCATCCATACTCAAGAAGCATACACACACATAGACATATACACACTCAATACACATGAATATAAAAAAATAAAACAAATTAAACTTAAAAATACAATGATATATTAGTTTACACGCTATCAATAGTAGATAAATTCATATGAACTAAGATTTCTTTTCTTTTCTTTCTTTCTTTTTTCTTTTCTTTTCTTTTTTTTTTTT